>CM059441.1:15922514-16184525 GCA_030390025.1 Squalus acanthias | reverse complement strand
CCTGCCCTTACCTTGAAACTATGCCCCCTGGTTATTGACCCCTCTACTAAGGGGAAAAGTTCCTTTCTATCTACCCTATCTATGCCCCTCATAATTTTGTACACCTCAATCAGGTCCCCCCTCAGCCTTCTCTGCTCGAAGGAAAACAACCCCAGCCTGTCCAGTCTCTCTTCATAGCTGAAGCGCTCCAGCCCAGGTAACATCCTGGTGAATCTCCTCTGCACCCTCTCCAATGCAATCACATCCTTCCTATAGTGTGGCGACCAGAACTGCACACAGTATTCCAGCTGTGGCCTAACCAGCGTTTTGTACAGCTCCATCATAACCTCCCTGCTCTTATATTCTATGCCTCTGCTAATGAAGGCAAGTATCCCATATGCCTTTTTAACCACCTTATCTACCTGTCCTGCTGCCTTCAGGGATCTAAGTACATGCACACCAAGGTCCCTCTGATCCTCTGTCCTTCCTAGGGTCCTTCCATTCATTGGGGTAAAAATTCAGTTGGTTGCGCCTCCCGTTAGCGCCTTAAGAGGGCGCTAATGGGGCGCAAAGCCGCTAACGCCCGGGCGCAGCGATGTTTGCGCCGCTCGGGAACTTAACTAGAGATTGTGCAGCGGCGCTAAACTTTACCGCTGCGACCACCTGCGCGCGCAGATTGTGACATCATTCCATGGTGCAACGCCCTTGTGGCGCCCCGGAGCGGAAATTGAGTGGCGCCCCCTGCCTTACCGCCTGGCGCATCCAATGACCAGAAGACTTGAACGCTATCAATCGCTGTGGGGCTGGGGGGGGCGCTATTTAAAGGGGGCCTCTTCCTGTCTTTTATTGTTGGTGGCATTTTTGAACTACGCATTCTGAGAGAGAGAGGGAGAGACTTCTGGAGAGATTCAACGTTGTGTGAAGGAGTTTTGGGTACTGAGCAGCACTTTGCAGGTTCATTTTGATTTGCCATTCCTTGTATCGATTTAGCAGAGACTGTGGGAGCTGCACTCTGAGCTCTTTGCCTGGTACTCTCCATTGTTCTTTCCAGCACATTTGATGTGCAAGTCTCTCCAGGCCGAGATTCAAGGCTGCAATGAACAGGATGTGGATGGAAAGCAAGATTAACCATCCCCTTTAAGAACTGGCCCGTGCCATTGTGTGTGTGTTCCATTGCTGACTGACATTACATGAGCTTCGCCAGCGCTCTGAGGTAGCGCCTCACTCCTTGGCCTTTGCGCCTTAAGACAGGTGTGCAGCGCCTGATTTAGCGCTCCACTCACCTCCCGGGGCGGTAAAAGTGAAGTTTCCAGTCAGTGCCGATAATTAGCGCCAAGCGCTAATATTTGCGTCCAGACGATATTTGCGCCCCAAATGGGGCGCAACCTAATTTTTACCCCATTGTGTATTCCCTTGCCTTGTTAGTCCTCCCAAAATGCATCACCTCACACTTTTCAGGGTTACATTCCATTTGCCACTGTTCTGCCCATCTAACCAACCCGTCTATATCGTCCTGTAGCCTGAGGCTTCCTTCCTCGCTATTTACCACTCCACTAATTTTCGTGTCATCTGCGAACTTACTGATCATACCTCCTACATTCATATCTAAATCATTAATATACATTACAAACAGCAAAGGACCCAGCACCGATCCCTGCGGTACACCACTGGACACAGGCTTCCAGTCACAAAAACAACCTTCGACCATCACCCTCTGCCTCCTGCCACTAAGCCAATTTTGGATCCAATGTGCCGAATTGCCCTGGATCCCATGGGCTCTTACCTTCTTGACCAGTCTCCCTTGTGGGACTTTGTCAAAAGCCTTACAGAAATCCATGTAGACTACATCAACTGCACTACCCTCATCCACACACCTAGTCACCCCCTCGAAAAATTCAATCAAATTGCTTAGACATGATCTTCCCCTGACAAAGCCATGCTGACTATCCTTGATTAATCCTTGCCTCTCCAAGTGGAGACTAATTCTGTCCCTCAGAATTTTTTCCAATAATTTCCCTACCACTGATGTTAGGCTCACTGGCCTGTGATTCCCTGGTTTATCCCTACTACCCTTCTTGAATAATGGTACTACGTTAGCTGTCCTCCAATCTTCTGGCACCTCCCCTGTGGCCAGAGAGGTTCTGAAAATTTGTGTCAGAGCCCCTGCAATCTCCTCCCTTGCCTCACACAGCAGCCTGGAACACATCTCGTCTGGGCCTGGGGATTTATCCACTTTTAAGCCCGCTAAAACTGCTGGTTCCTCCTCCCTCTCAATACTAATTTGTTCAAGTATATCACAATCCCCCTGCCTGATTTCTATGCCTACATCGTCCTTCTCCATAGTGAACACAGATGCAAAATACTCATTTAAAAACTCACCTACATCTTCCGGCTCTACACACAGATTGCCACTTTGGTCCCTAATGGACCCTACTCTTTACTTGGTTATCCTCCAGCCCTTAATATACTTATAAAACACCTTGGACTTTTCCTTTATTTTGCCCACCAGTGTTTTTTCATGCTCCCTCTTCGCTCTCCTAATTTTTTTTTTAAGTACCCCCTTGCACTTTCTATACTCCTCTCGGGCTTCCACTGTTTTTAGTCCTTTGTATCTGCCAAAAGCCTCCCTTTTTTTCCTAATCCATTCTTGTATATCCCTTGACATCCAGGGTTCCCTGGACTTGTTGGTCCCACCCTTAACCTTTACGGGAACATGTTGCCGTTGTACTCTCTCTATTTCCTTTCTGAATGACTCCCACTGCTCTGATGTGGATTTTTCTACAAGTAGCTGATCCCAGTCCACTTTGGCCAGATCCTGCCTTATCATATTAAAATCGGCCTTCCCCCAATTTAGAACCTTTATTTCCGGTCCATCTTTGTCCTTTTCCATGACTACCTTAAATCTCACCGAATTATGGTCACTGTCACCAAAATGCTCTCCTACTGACACTTCTACCACTTGCCCGGCTACATTCCCTAGAATTAGGTCCAGTACCGCCCCCTCTCTTGTAGGACTTTCTACATGCTGGCTCAAAAAGCTCTCCTGGATGCACTTTAAGAATTCCGCACCCTCTAAGCCTTTCACACTCTGACTATCCCAGTTAATATTGGGGAAGTTGCAATCCCCTACTATTATTACCCTATTATTTCTACACTTCTCTGAGATTTGCCTACATATCTGTTCCTCTATCTCCCCCTGACTGTTTGGGGGCCTATAGTACACTCCCAGCAAAGTGCTTGCCCCCTTTTTGTTTTTTAAGTTCTACCCATATGGCCTTATTAGAGGAACCTGCTAAGATATCATCCCTCCTTACTGCAGTAATTGACTCCTTGATTAATATTGCGACACCCCCTCCTCCTTTACACCCCCCTCTGTCTCGCCTGAAGATTCTATACCCCGGACTATTGAGCTGCCAGTCCTGCCCCTCCCTCAACCATGTCTCTGCAACCCGTCCGACTCGTACTGATCCCACCTTCCCCAGAAACAGACCCAGTGATCAAGGAAACTAAAGCCCTCCCTCCTGCACCAACTCTTTAGCCACGCATTCATCTGCTCTATCCTCCTATTCCTATACTCACTAGCACGTGGCACCGGGAGTAATCCAGAGATTACAACCTTTGAGGTCCTGCTTTTTAATGATTTTAATGTTTCATGTCCACCACGCCTTACTCAACAACAGTAACTCCATTTAAAAAAATACTTTGGGACATCCTGAGAATGTGAAAGGCGCTATATAAATACAAGTTCTTTCTTTTTTTACTCTTCCTGGAAGCCTATTCCATACCTTGATTACTCTTTGTCTGAAGAAGATTTTCCTCATATCTGTCCAAAATTTGCCCTTTACTAGTTGGAACCTGTGTCTTTATTACCTTACTAACATTTATTTATATTGTCACAACCAATTAAAAAGGCCTTTTCAGTGATTGTATTTCCTGTCTTTCAGTTTTACTTTGGGTAACTGCGACTGTCTTTCAGAAGTTAGGACCGGGCTCCGAGGGAATTGTCAGTATTTGCACAGTCTCACACATACAGAAAAACTGTTCCTAGCTGCTTGTGACCAGCATGAATGGATGGTGTTTCTGTTCCTTAATAGTCCTCTGCGCCTGCGTGACATTTACAGAACATGTACTGATCTGAAAATGTACAATTACTGACTTTAATATTACATGAAACGAGAATAGCAGGAGCAAAGAGTTCTCCATGACAGAACTTGCATTTATATAAAGAAAGACTTGCATTTCTATAGCGCCTTTCACGACCACTGGACATCCCAAACTCTTTACAGCCAATGAAGTACTTGTGAAGTGTAGTCACTGTAATGTAGGAAACGCAGCAGCCAATTTGCGCACAGCAAGCTCCCACAAACAGCAATATAATAATGACCAGCTAATCTGTTTTAGTGATGTTAATTGAGGGATAAATATTGACCAGAACACCGGGGTTGACTCCCCAGCTCTTCTTTGAAATTATACCATGGGATCTTTTACGTCCACCTGAGAGAGCAGGCGGGGCCTCGGTTTAACGTCTTATCTGAAAGACGGCACCTCCGACAGTGCAGCACTCCCTCGGTACTGCACTGGAGTGTCAGCCTAGATTTTTGTGCTCAACTCTTTGGAGTGGGACTTGAGACCCACAACCTTCTGACTCGGGGGCGAGGGTGCTACCCACTGAGCCACGGCTGACATGATAAATATATAACACCTTTCATGACGTCAGGAGATCCCAAAGCGCTTTACAGGAAATGAAGCACTTGTGAAGTGTAGTCACTGCTATAATATAGGAATCTTTTATGTCCACTTGAGAGGTCAGACGGGGCCTTGATTTAACGTCTCATCCGAAAGACGGCACCACCGACAGTGCAGCACTCCCTCAGTACTGCACTGGAGTGTCAGCCTAGATTATGTGCTCAAGTCTCCAGAGTGGGACTTCAACCCACAAACTTCTAACTTAGAGGAGAGTCCTTTATTTCTGAACTACAGATGTATCTTACTGTAATCCTAGCGTGTACAGTCAACACAACATTGTCACCATTTTGAATTTTGCATCAAAAAACCCCTTCTGTACAAATCACCCCATAGCAATAAGTTCCCCTTCTCCCTTCTGCAACATTCACGAGCAGCAAACAAATGATGATAAAATTGGAGAGCAGAAGTCCATTACAGACCCCAATTGAAATTCAATAATGCAGCTCAGAAGCCATTGTATCATTTCTCGTTAGAACTAGACTGTCCGAATAAGTTTGAGTTTCAATCTGTGCCAGAAATTTAACCCCCAAACAAAGGAATGTCAAATAAATCCCAGGTACAGATCAACCATTGCACAACTTCACTTATGTAAAATATTGCGTATTTAAGTAGAAAATTATTCAGGAGGAATATTTGGGACAATGATGCAAATGTCAGAATGTAGGGGCACTGTTCCTGCGAGAAGCTTTAACATACTCATACTAAATTTCTCTGTGCTTTTTAAAAAATGCAGGCATTAAACTGTTAAACAGTGGAGTTTAATATGAGCATGTTAAGTGTTCAAAGGAACAGTATTGGTCAGAAAAAAATACTCGATCGGTCCTCAAAAGGAGATTGATGAATTTAATGCTTTCTCTATTTCCAATCTGTTCCCGTGATTAGATTTACCAACATGGTCGCTACACCGCAAAATCGAGCAACATTCATCAGTTCCACAATCACCTTTCTGCGGAAGCACGGATTTGATGGTTTAGACCTGGACTGGGAGTACCCTGGCTCTCGAGGCAGTCCAGCTGAAGATAAACAACGTTTCACAGTCTTGGTCAAGGTAAAAGGTCTACGGCTAATCTTTAATGTAACATCTTGTAGGAACATTACAGAAAAACAGCTTTGTGCCTACTTCAGCAACAAAATCTCTTGCATCTCATTCCTTTTAGACAAGATTTTAGTTCTGCTAAAAGCTTTAGACAGTATGGAACAACGAAACAAGTGCAAATGAGTTTTAGAGACCCTAAAACCAATAATGCAGCCACAATTCCTGTGAAGGCCTCATCTTCATGAAAATGGCTGAAAAGGAAGCACTGAAAATGACCACAACAATAGTTTACCCAGTATCTCAGGGTAGTACACACAGTATCATATAAAATAAGTCCCATGCCTATCCAATAATAGCAGTTTAAGAGACAGAATGCCCATGAATAATACACTATCAACAGGAGCTGTGACCACAGTAATTAAGTTCTGAAGAATGTTTATCATAGTTTTTTTTTAATGGAAATTTACTCATCTTCTGTAGGAGTTGCGAGAGGCCTATACTGCAGAGGCAGAGGCTACTGGGAACAGCAGACTCCTGGTTACAGCTGCGGTTGCTGCTGGTAAAGAAAGCATTGATGGCGGATATGAGATAGCTGAGATTGGAAAGTAAGTGCGACCTAGAGAAAGATTGAAACTTACAACCTTTGGGAAAAAGCTTTCATTATGGATCATGTAAAATATTATAAATAAACCAATTTAAGGAATTTTATTAGCCTTGTGAAGAACAGCAATAGATTTTGATTGATGCTAATTTTGAATATGGTGGGATAGAACCCTTCCTTACTCCCAATCAAGGTGCAAACAGCCTTTTTAACTCACTTTCTTCCTCTTTTAGTGCTCCTCACCACACACCATTTTTATGATCAAAGGTTCAAGCAAGTGACCTGTTTCAATGATAATTCCTACACTACTGGCTAGCTGGCAACAAGCAGCACCAGAGACACATCCCTAAAATGAAGTTTAACTCAAAGCAGCCATAGAAATAACACAACATTCTGTCCACTACGAGGAATAATATTTGCTATTTTTATTGTGGTTCGGTTTTATTCTTTCGGCTCAGCTTCCTAATTTCACGGCCCTCTGCTGCAGCTGTAACTGCTGGGCAGTTTTCCAGTGCTGCTCTGTATTAAGCAGCATGGAGTTGACTTTGTGGAGCGTGAGGCCGCTTGACCTTTCCCATTGCCCGAGATACTATTCTCCAACCTAGTGAGCACTGCCATCTAGTGGCTTGGCTGAGAAATAAAGAAACTCAGTCATCAAGAGTTGCCCTCGTCATAACAGTCAAAGATAGGATGCAAACCTGGAGCTGGGAATCAGTATTACCTACTATTAGAACCACTGGCCTACCAGTAATACTTACAACGACTATTATAATTAACTATTAAAAAGAACTTTGAATTGTAATGCTTCATGTAGTAACTTTTTTTTAATAGATATCTAGACTTTGTCTGCGTGATGTCATATGATTTTCATGGGGCCTGGGAGACTGTCACTGGACACAATAGCCCTCTGTATCGTGGCTCTCAGGACAAAGGCACAGTTATTTACTATAATGTTGTAAGTATGTTTGTAACAAGTGACATCTATATTTTATCTTTTTCAGTACCACTGTAATATTTTACCAATATGTTCTAACAAAACATTTTTAGTTTGTAAAAGCTCAATAAAGATATCAAGCTAAATTATCTTGCAGGACTCTGCTGTAAAATACTGGAGAGACAATGGTATCCCAGCAGAGAAACTAATTGTTGGATTCCCAACATATGGACGTAGCTTCACCCTTAGCACCTCCGCAACAGGTGTTGGTGCTCCAATATCGGGTCCTGGCCAAGCTGGCCCATTAATGAAGGAGCCGGCATTCTGGGCCTACTATGAGGTAATGATTCTGAAAATGTTATTAATTTATCACATGATAAATTCTCTGAAGTTTATCTTAAATAGAAAGTGATCAGGATTAAATTGTTTAAAAACATAGGGCTAGAATTTCCTTGGTGGTTCCCCGACCTCCCACCGTAACTTCCATGGAAACCCCAGCGAAATGGCATAAACGGCCATTTATCCTGTTTCTCCAGGATTTCTGTAAATCTTCCACCAAAACTATGGTGGGAGATCAGAAGAACCTTCAGGGAAATTCCAGGCTTTTATAACACCTTCTAACAGCTCTCCGAGACATCTCAATGTGCTTCATATACAGTGAAGAATCACAGCAGTCATTTAGCGTACAGAAAGATCCCACAAAAAGCAATGACGTGAATGCCCAGGTAATCAGTTTCAGTGATGTTGTTCACAGGAATGTTGGGCCATGACATGACAGTAACTCCCTGCTCTTTTTCAAACTTTGCCAAATGATCTTTACCAACAGAACAGGCAGCTGGGAATTTAGTTTAACATCTCATTGAAGGGAAGCACTTCCAACAACAGGGCACTCTCTCAGGAATGCCCGAGAGTTTCAGCCTTCATCATGTGCTTAAGTCCTGACATGGAACGCACAGCCTGCTGACTCTGGGCTGAGAGTGTCGCCAACGGAGCCAAGCTGACACCCGAAGGGTTACGCATATTATGAAGAGCTATGCATGAAAATTAAAAAATTTCTTTAACTACACTATACGGCTGATTTTCCAAAATTAATTGACAGACCATTAAGGGGAGCAAGGCCACGGTTTCCCAATCTGGTGATGGTGTCTGCCAGATGTGTGCAATCATCCTGTATGCCTCAGAGACATGGACCATGTACAGCAGGCACCTCAAAGCACTGGAGAGGTACCACCAACGCTGCCTCCGCAAGATTCTGCAAATCCATTGGCAGGATAGGCGCACCAACGTCAGTGTTCTCGCTCAGGCCAACATCCCCAGCATCGAAGCTTTGACCACGCTCGATCAGCTCCGACGGACGGGTCACATCGTCCGCATGCCCGATACGAGACTCCCAAAACAAGCGCTCTACTCGGAGCTCCGAAACAGCAAGAGAGCCCCAGGTGGGCAGAGGAAACGCTTCAAGGACACCCTCAAAGCCTCCTTGAAAAAGTGCAATATCCCCACCGACACCTGGGAATCCCTGGCCCAAGACCGCACAAAGTGGAGGAGAAGAATCCGGGAAGGCGCCGAACACCTCGAGTCTCTTCACCGGGAGCAAGCAGAAGCCAAGCGCAAACAACAGAAGGAGCACATGTCAACCCAAGCACCCCACCCACCCGGCCCTTCAACCACCGTCTGCCCCACCTGTGACAGAGACTGTAGGTCATCAGTCACCTGAGATCTCATTTTTAATGGGGAAGCAAGTCATCCTCGGTTCTGAAGTGTAGGGGTGGTGGGTTTGTCGGCCTTTTACAATGGCCTTGACGGTTCGAATCGTCCCACTCCCTGGTTCTGGAGCTTGGAATTATTTGGGGGATGTGATAGATGTAGGCAGACAATTGTTTGGTGCAAGAACAAATATTTTATTTAGAAATCGCACACCTCATGAATTAACTAAACAAAACCGCCTACGCAACGGGTACAGAGGTTATGCAGTGAGAGAAATAAAACCAAAACAAAATAAAACCACCTCCCACCACTACACTAACTAAGTTAGGCTCTGAAATTACAGGGACTATGCTCACCAAAGGATTTCTCCACAGTTTAGACCAGTTGCACACTGCTTTCTCGCTCCTCAATCTTGTGGACTGCTTGGCTGGTTGCGGCGTCTTCGGTATTAGCACTGGTCGACATTTTGATGGTAAACAAGTTTTTCCTAGAGTCAGCGCTGGATGATGGTTGATCTTTCAGTGACTCCGAGGCTTCTTGTTAGGTTTTCTTGTTGCGTTGCTGTAACCTCGTGTGGCAAGTTAGATGTTTCAAAGCCAGAGTCAAAAAGCCCAGAGTCCAAGTGCCTTTCCAGCGTGTTCTCGGGTACGTTTCTTCTGCTCTGCTGCTGCCGTCACTCTCTCCCTTCAGCCCATCTGTTCAGGTACTCTTTAGCTACTAGCAAGCCCCCAGTTATACCTGAGAGGCTGCTTAAACTTTTTGCGCCAAAACTCGGGTGCCCAATTGATTTTAGATGACTCCCTTTTGTGCGATTTTGGCAGGCTGATCAACTCTGATGTGATCCCTTTGTGAGAATGTTGGTGGGCTGATTGAGCATTAGCATGATACAAGATTCCCAAAGGTGTTGATGGGGTTTTTGAATGGTGCTGTTAGAATGTAATCAGGTCTTGATACTGTCCATTGTGTGTTTTGCTGATGCCAGGGTTTTTCTGGATAGCCGTTTTAAGAACCAGTAAAATATGTATGTCTCTGGGTCCCTGGTAAGTGGGCTTTTGTTAGACTGCTAATGTCTCCCTGGGGGCCTGCCTCCCAGGTGGGTTAGCAACCCTATAAGGATTCCCATTTTCCTGTGCAGACCCGGCATATAATTTAAAATGTCCAAACTCAATCCAATAGGCCCTAGTTTAGTCCAAAGGCACCTGATAGTGAGATATTTCTGTCCACATTTCTCCTCCAAGAGGTCCAACATAGTCCCCTTTTAAATTCCAGACACATGTCCATTAAGTAGGGGGTCCCGGAATTTTGTGAATCCTGCAGAGGGACTACCTAAGAAGAAGAAGCCCTCGTATCTCCATACAATCCAATAAACAGCACATGTCACATTTCAGTCCTTCCCATCGCATTCCACTTATGTTTTCATAATCTACAGAGCACATGATAATAAAGTAAATATCCTATCTGTGTGTATGATATTTATCACAAAAGGAGAATAACTTATATTTTTTGTATCATACAGAGCTACGATCATTCAAAAACTCTGCACTATTTCACCTTGAAATAGACTTGCTGAGATGATAAATCCCCCATCCCTTTGTGATTGATCCTCACTGTTAGCAATAAAAAGATAATCCCACACCCATTAAATATTCATATCCCTTTAAAATGTTTTTTGTAATACATGTTTTTTTGAGACGGAATCTTTCATTCTGATAAAATTTCAACATTCTTCTTCTGTTACAGTTAAATATCTTTTATTAATTAACAATGGGAGTTGACTTAATACTGATTATAAATGGGACCGCAACTATGGGACAATGCGATTAATTTGTCTGAGATGTTAACAATACTTATTGATTTTGATTGACAGATCTGTACGTTTGTGAAAACTGCTACCACACAATTGATTGAAGACCAGCAGGTTCCTTATGCATTCAAGGGTAATCAATGGGTTGGATATGACGATCGACAGAGCTTTACGCTCAAAGTATGTGCTATAAATTTACTTCCATAATTTCACACACATGCCATAAGTATTCAGTTTACAGTTCCGTAACAGCAGAGATCTACACAATAAGATAATTTATTAATACAGGTAAATCAATGGAACTTTTTTCAATCATCAACTTGGTGAAGTAATATTGTTCATTTTTTTGTGGTAGAAGTTAAAAGAAAAAGAAAGACTTGCATTTATATAGCACCTTTCACGACCACCGGACGTCTCAAAGCGCTTTACAGCCAATAAAGTACTTTTGAAGTGTAGTCACTGTTGTAATGTGGGAAACCCGGCAGCCAATTTGCGCACAGCAAGGTCCCACAAACAGCAATGTGATAATGACCAGATAATCTGTTTTGTTTTTTTGATTGAGGGCTAAATATTGGGCAGGACACCGGGGATAACTCCCCTACTCTTCTTTGAAATAGTGCCATGGGATCTTTTACGTCCACCTGAGAAAACAGATGGGGCTTCGGTTTAACGTCTCATCCGAAAGACAGCAGCTCCGACAGTGCAGCACTCCCTCAGCAATGCACTGGGAGTGTCAGCTTGGCTTTAAGTGCTCAAGTCTATGGAGTGGGACTTCGAACCCACAACCTTCTGACTCAGAGGCGAGTGTGCTAACCACTGAGCCACGGTTGACAGTTGAAGAAAGTAGGTCTGGTCTGGTGAAAGGGATTATCCAGTGATTACTCACACAACTCTGAATGTTGTCCAATTCTGACAGGTCTCACTCTGTACGGGATCACGTGCCACAGTATGTTATGATAGTATTTCTCTTAACATAGGATGTGCTCACATATTTTAAACATGATCTAAATATGAAAACAGTTGTCTTTAGCTTAGTCAGTGTAACTTATAGCTGACGATCTGTTCTGATCACGGCAAGAAAAGTAAATTCAAATTAATGTTGCAACACCAGCAGATAGGCACATAAGAGGGGTCACTGTAGCATCAACACTACAAGTAAGGAACATCCAGGAGTTGGTAACTCTTGCAGTTATACACATTCATTTCACGCTCCATGATAGATCCATTCCACACCCCATGTGATGTGATAGACCCATTCCATAATTCATGTTCTAAGATGAATCCATTCCATATTTTGAATTGGATACAAAAATAGGTTTGTAGACCATCATTGTGATAGGCTATGAGACATAAGAATATAAGAAATAAGAGCAGGAGTAGGCCATACGGCCCCTCGAGCCTGCTCCGCCGTTCAGTAAGATCATGGCTGATCATCGACTTCAACTCCACTTTCCCGCCCGATCTCCATATCCCTCGATTCCCCTAGAGTCCAAAAATCTATCGATCTCAGCCTCGAATATACACAAAGACTCAGCATTCACAACCTTCTGGGACAGAGAATTCCAAAAATTCACAACCCTCTGAGTGAAGAAAGTCCTCCTCATCTCAGTCTTAAATGGCCGACCCCTTATTCTGAGACTATGCCCCCTAGTTCTAGACACTTCAGCCAGGGGAAACAACCTCTCAGCATCTACCCTGTCCATCTCCTTCAGAATCTTGTATGTTTCAATGAGATCACCTCTCATTCTTCTAAACTCCAGAGAGTATAGGCCCATTCTACACAATCTCTTATCATAGGACAGCCCTTTCATCCCAGGAATCAATCTAGTCCAATTCTGAGCAACAGGATATCATACGGGATGAAACACTGAGGATGTAAGAGCTGGAGCACATGTGTAAAGAAGACTATGTAACTGAGATTAAGCACAATATAATGGATTTGTTTTGAACAGAAGAATGCCCTATGCCATTATTCACTGGAGTAACAATAAATATTGTCAAGTGGGAAAAACCTTATTTCAAGGTATTATACGAATTCTGATAGAAAAACAATATGGTACAATTCAATCTGGCTGCAATAATCTTGGAAAAACATGCTGATGTAAAAGAATAAGTCTGGAAACGATGGCAGCGATATTCCTCTCCTCGCTGCGATCCTGACCACAACACACCCAAAGTGCACTGTGCCCCACCTGACCTGAATCCAGCCTGACCTGAATCCAGCCCCAACAATTCAATGGGCCTCTGTTAAAAAGAAAGGCATCGTACCTTTTTAGTTTTTCCTCGCCTTACTGCCTGTCCTCCAATCTGAGTGGGACCAAATGTGTTGGCTTGTGACAGATTCTTCAGGCTGTTGAATTTTAAAAAACACCGTGCGTGCATCGTTCGCTTCAGTAGTAACAAAGTCAGCTTTTGGTTCTGATTAGAACACTTTTAGTCTTGCTTCAGTACACACGGTAGTTACACAGACAGGGTACAATTAAACGTAGATATGCGTTCCTTACATTGTACCATCTATTGTTAGTGGGCGTAAGCTATTTATACATTTCCAATGTGGGTTTTCCAGAAAGTCACAGAGAGGATTGATGAAGGGAATGCAATGGATGTTGTCTACATGGATTTTCGGAAGGTGTTTGACAAAGTACCACATAGAAGGCTGGTTAACAAAATTGAGGCTCATGGAATAGGTGGGTCACTGGCAGCTTGGATAAGGAATTGGCTTAAGGACAGAAAACAGCGAGTTGTAAATGGCTGTTTTTCAGACTGCAGGATGGTAGACAGTGGTGTTCCCCAAGGGTCACTGCTGGGGCCACTGCTTTTTTTGATGTATATAAATGACCTGGATATTGGAATACAGAGTAGAATTTCTAAGTTTGCCGATGTCACCAAACCTGGGGGTGTGGCAAAGAGTGACTGTAATACCAATCAACTGCAACAGGACATTGAAAGGCTAGCAGAATGGGCAGACAAGTGGCAGATGGAATTTAATACAGAGAAGTGTGAGGTGATGCATTTTGGCAGAAGGAACAGGGAGAGGCAATATACACTTAATGGCACAGTTTTAAAGAGTGTGCAGGGACAAAGGGACCTGGGAGTTAATGTGCAAAGGTCCCTGAAGGTGGCAGGAATTATTGAGAGAGTGGTTAGCAAAGCATATGGGATCTTGGGCTTCATAAATAGAAGTACTGAGTACAAAAGTAGAGATGCTGAACCTTTATATAGTGCTAGTTAGGCCACAACTGGAGTATTGTGTCCAGTTCTGGTCACCACACTTTAGGAAGGATGTGAAGGCCCTTGAGAGGGTGCAGAGGAGATTTACCAGAATGGTTCCGGGGATGGGGGATCTTAGCTACAAGGACAGGTTGGAGAAGTTGGATTTGTTTTCATTAGAACAAAGGAGGTTGAGGGGTGATTTGATAGAGGTGTACAAGATTATGACGGGTTTGGATAGGCTAGACGGGGAAAGGCTGTTCCCACTAGTTGATGGTACAAGGACTAGGGGACACAGATTTAAGGTTTTGGGCAAGAGATACAGGAGGGACATGAGGAAAAACATTTTTACACGGTAAGTGGTAAGGACCTGGAATCCGCTGCCAATGGAAGTGGTGGAAGCGGAGACACTCAATGTTTTCAAGGGGAGACTGGCTAGGCACTTGAGGGAAATAAACTTGCAGGGCTACGGTGATAGAGCGGGGGAATGGGACTGACTGGATTGCTCTACAGAGAGCCGGCACGGACTCGATGGGCCGAATGGCCTCCTTCTGTGCTGTTATGACTCTATGACTCTCTATGTCTCTAAAGTCCTTCCTGTCTCCTATTGGTCCCTTTTTATTGTTGCAGCACCTTATATGGTACTTACTCTTCTAGCGGTTTTCCTTCAAGTCCAGACTCGCCTTTTCTTTTCTGTCCATGAAACAATACAGGCATCCCACTAAACAGCCAGCAGTCCAAATGGGAAGCTGTGTTTAGAGGCATTGCTAGGCCCCACCGCCTCATTTCCATGGCATTACGATGCCTGCACCTGTTGTTCCTCTTCCCCAGGGGAAGCCCCAGAAAGCTCAAAGCAATGTAAAAGTCCCATGGGTCTCCTTCCTTTTACCTCTCCTATATGTTTGGGAACTGGGTATTCCTCAGAGGTCAAGGAGAGGGATATCAGAGCCAATATATCTAGTAGAATATTTTTTAGAAGAAAAAGCATTAAGTTTTCAATAAAATAATTTTTTTTTTAACAAAACGCACTTTTTAATTTTTTTTGTATCTTTTTAACTGTAGGCTCAGTGGCTGAAGGATAACAACTTTGGAGGTGCCATGGTGTGGGCTTTGGATCTGGATGATTTCAGTGGAAGTAAATGCAACACAGGAGTTTACCCTTTGATCAACACATTGAAGTCCCTCCTTCAGATTAATGGTTTGGATGAATTATTATGTGTAATCCAACTAAAATTAAACTGCATCCTATTGCTACAATCTATAATATGTTAATAAATCTTATGTCTGCATGCACTTCCTGTATACAAAACCTCACTTCCTGTTGTCATTCTTGTGCCTACATTTTCCATTCTAAATTCCTCTGTTCACATTTCTAATGGAAACTGCCTCTATATACTTCTCGGGCTGTAATTACACACTTCCATCAGTGGTGGCGCTGTCACGCCTCAGTTCTGTATCTCTCAGTGCCTGGCCTACACTGTGGAGAAACACCTCTGCACCAACAAACTCTACTTCTCTGCTTCCCAAATTGCCATACGTTTTGCTATTTTACTATAATTAATAATATAAAACAAAAGTATTTGATGAAAATAATGACATAATGCATGACTTTCAGTGAGGACTGCATTACATCAGCAGCCCCCGGTCCAATTGCCCCCCCACCCGCTAACCCAGCACCTGCCTAAAGGCTACACTTGGTCTTGACTGCCCATGTGCAATGCCATGGGAGATTGAGTAGTATTATTATAAACAGCTAATTGTGACACAAATAATGGCAATGTCAAGCTCTTTCAATATGTAGAGATTTTAAATTACAAATGATGGTTTAAGTTACCTTGGGAGAAGGTGCTCGTAGGTCAAATGCAAAAGCAAAGTTCTCAACCTGATTTAAAAATCCCTCCACGGCCTCAACCCATTCGTCCTCTGCAACCTCCTTCAGGCCTACGTGCTAACATGCTTGCTCTAATCTTCCAGCTCTAGTCTCTGTTTTATCCCTTCCTCCACTCCACCTACAATGGCAGAGTCTTCAACTGTCTTGGCCCTACACTCTGGAGCTCTGTTCCTATAACCTTCTTCACCCCGTCCCCCTACAGAACCTCCTCAAATCCTTCCTCTTCGGTCATGGCTTCAGTCATCTCCCCAATTTCTCTCCTACTGCTGCTCAGTGTCCTTTTCCGCCTCTGTGCAGCGCGTTTTGCGTTCAAGGTGCTATGTAAGTGCGAGTTGTTGTGAAGGAGAACTTCCTGATATCAGGCCTAAATTTGCATTCTCATACTTTGTGCCCACTGGTCCTGTTGCCACAATGTAATGATGTGTGGAGGCAACTGAGTATGACAAGAGAATGAAAATCATAATCAAAATATTAGAATCCAAATCATTAAAATACTATTTACATTTTGTTTGACAGAATGTGGGCCATCATCAGATTCATCATCACCATCTATAACCATTGTTCTGAATACCACTGCTCCAATCACCATTACTACAACCAGTCTTTCTGATGCCAATTTGGATGAATGGTGCCAAGGCAAGCCTGATGGGTTGTATGCTGACCCAAATGATCATAGTAAATATTACCAGTGTAACAGTGGACGAAAATACCATCGGATTTGTCCTGTGAGTTTGGTCTTTGATGAAAATTGTAATTGTTGCAGTTGGCCTTAATTAATGTAAAGTTAATAAATAGATTTGATTGCAAAATCTTGCCACAAAATATAAATGAAAAATTAAAGCACATAAAATGAAAATGAATTTGATAATGTGTTAGGCTGTCATTATATTTACCAGAATTCAATGTGGCTGTGTAAGATTGTGATGTAAGTAATCACAGCTGTATTTTCATTTTATTAAACTGATTGTTGTGATAAATTACTTGTTTATGAGGAAAGATGTTCTAAAAAATAAATAGCAGAGAATCACAGAGAAGTGAATAGTTTGACTATCTGTCAATGGAAACAGGTGCAATGGTGTCCACAAAGAACCTGAGCATGATATTTGTGTGATTTTGTGCCTGGGTGTAGCCGTGCACCTCTGTGCAGTGCTTGTGTCAGTGTTTGCAGCACGTCAATGCTGTAGAACACTGACAGCACAAATGTCAAAATCACTTTGCGCATGGTCCCTTTAAGGAAACCGGCTGATGACGCGTCAGCAAATGACGTCATCAGATGACGTCATCAGACCCGCTTCCTTCAATTGGCTGGCAAACGCGCTGGGCAGGCTTAACAAGCCCAATCAGGGGGAAATCATTTTGGACAGCAAGGCCAGGACCCGCCACTGACCCGCCGAAGTTGGTAAAATCCAGCCCCTAGTGAGTTCTGCAGAGCACAGAGCGATCTGCACAGAGCGGAATTAAACGGAGCGCACTTAAACAGAGTGTTTTATTTGGGAATTTGGAAAGAGTGGGAATTTGGAGAAGAGGGGGAAGGAGTTGCTGCATTTTGCCTACATTACTTGTAGTGCTTTGTGTTACAGGTAAATATTTAATTTCATTACCCATAACTTAATCTAGATCAAGTAAGTAGTCAAGAAACTAAACTGTAAACTAAGTTACTTAAATACAAATTTAATTAAATTTAATTAAATAGAACAGGTCATAAAGGGATGGCAGTGCAGGTGGTGTGCCGCAACTGCAGCATGTGGGAGTTTGTGGAGAGCATTGCGATCCCGGATAACCACATTTGCAGTAAGTGCCTGCATATTGAGGAACTTCAGATCAGAGTTTTTGAGCTGGAGTCTGACTTGCAGACAATGCAGGGCATCAGGGAGGGGGAGGGTTGCATGGACACCTTTATCCAGGAGGCAGTCACACCCCTTAGGTTAGGTAGTCGTACAGGTCTGGTTAGTGGTCAGGGACAGGAGGGTGTGACTGCAACTCAGACAGGTAAGGGGACCCCAAGTGCAGTGCTGGTGGAGCCTCAGCATTTGTCCTTATCCAACAGGTATGAGGTTCTTGCTGCCTGTGTGGATGCGGGAAAAGCCTGCAGGATGAATGAGGAAGCTAACCATGGCACCATGGTGCAGGAGGCCAGTCAAGTGGGAGGAGTGAAAGGGAATGTAGTTGTGGTAGGGGACAATATAGTCAGAGGGATAGATACTGTTCTCTGCAGCCGCGACCGGGAGTTCCAAAGGTTGTGTTGCCTGCCAGGGTTAAAGACATCTCCTCACGGCTGGAGAAGAACTTGGAGTGCGAAGGGGAGGATCCAGTTGTCGTGGTCCACGTAGGAACCAACGACATAGGTAGAACTAGGAGTGAGGTTCTGCTGAGAGAGTTTGAGGAGTTGGGGTCCAAATTAACCTCAAAGGTGATAATCTCTGGATTGTTACCTGAACCACGCACCAATTGGCATAGGAATAAACAGATTAGAAGGTAAAGTGTGTGGCTCAAAGAGTGGTGAGGGAGGCAGGGGTTTTGCTTCATGGGGCACTGGCACCAGTACTGGGGAAAGAGGGAGCTGTTCTGTTGGGATGGGCTACACTTAAACCGAGCTGGAACCAGTGGGCTGGCGAATCAAATAACTGGGGCAGTAGACAGGGCTTTAAGCAGCAAGAGAAATGTCAAGGCTCTAGAGCAGAGCAGAGTTTTGGGTAAAAATAAGCAGAGTGGGTCATGAAGGGACAGAGAGAGTAACAAAGGTAATAGGACATCAGTGACTAAGGTGACATCAGGGGAAAATAGAAAAAAGTCAAAGCTAAAGGTACTGTATCTGAATGCGTGAAGCATTCACAACAAAATAGATGAATTAATAGCATAGATAGAAATTAATAGGTTGGATCTAATAGCCATTACGGTGATGTGGTTGCAAAGTGACCAAGGTTGGCAACTAAATATTCCAGGATACTTAACTTTTAGAAGAGATAGGCAAAATGGAAAAGGAGGAGGGGTAGCCCTGATAATAAAGGATGGGATAAAGACAGTAGAGAGAAAGGATCTTAGCTCCAAAAATCAACAAGTAGAATCAGTTTGGGTGGAGCTAAGAAACAGCAAGGGGCAGAATACATTGGTGGGTGTTATTTATAGGCCTCCAAACAGTAGTTGTAATGTAGAGCAGAGTATAAATCAGGAATTAGAGTCACATGTAACAAGGGTAATACAGTAATCATGGGGGACTTTAATCTACATATAGACTGGGCAAACCAAATTTGCAGTAATAGTGTGGAGGACGAATTCATGGAATATATACAAGATAGTTTTCTGGATCAATATGTTGAGGAACCAACCAGGGAACAGGTTATTTTAGTTCTAGTATTGTGCAATGAGAAAGGGTTAATTAATAACCTTGCAGTAAAGGGGCCTTTAGGGAAGAGTGACCATAATATGATAGCATTTTATATTAAGTTTGAAAGTGATTTAGTTAAATCCGAAGCTAGGGTCTTAAATCTAAACAAAGCAAACTACGTAGGTATGAGGGGCAAGTTGGCTAAGGTAGATTGGGAAACTACATTAAAAGGTATGATGATAGACAAGCAATGGCTAGCATTTAAAGAATTAATACATAATTTACAACAAATATACATTCCTTTAAGGCACAAAAACCCCACAGGAAAAGTGGTCCAACCGTGGCTAACAAGAGAAGTTAAAGATATTATTAGATCAAAGGAAGAGGCTTATAATGTTGCCAAAAAGACTAGTAAGCCTGAGGATTGGGAGAATTTTAGAATTCAGCATAGGAGGACCAAGAAATTGATAAAGAAAGGGGAAATAGAATATGAGAGTAAACTAGCGAGAGACATAAAAACAGACTCTAAATGCTTCTATAGGTATGTAAAAAGGAAAAGATTAGTGGAAGTAAATGTGGGTCCCTTACAGGCTGAGACAGGAGAAATTATAATGGGGAATAAGGAAATGGCTGAGAAATTAAACAAATACTTTGGGCTGGATTTTGCCGGCACTCAGTGGGCAGGTTTGGAGGCGGGTCTGCTGTCAAAATAGCAAAGATTGACAGCGGGTAGGAAACCCGCTGTCAACCCGCCTCCAAACAACTTTCCCATGTGTCGGGGCCCCGATTTGCGAAAGGACCCGACACCTAGCGGCGGGAAGAGAATTAAAGGCAATTACCTGCCTATTAATCGGTAGTTGCCAGTCGTTGACAGCCTATTTTTGAATTTTGTTGCTTCTGGCTCGGGTTTCCTGACATCCGGACACCACGCCAGGTAAGTGTGGCGTGTTGTGAGTCTGCTGTAATGTTTCTGGATTGATGACAGCTGCAGAAGTGGTGTGAAGGATTCAATGTTGTACATGGTGAGTCTCAGAAGAAGGAAAATGTTGGGTACTGCATTTTTAATACATTTACACATTTCTTTAGGTTAAAAGTTTTTAAATCCATGTCCAGTGCCACCTCATTGGGAGAACCTCTCTCACCAGTGACAGATCGCTTCTGTCACCTCACTTGCAGCTGCCATCTATTCCAGCCTATGGAGGAAGTTATTGGAGAGCCTGGGTGCAAGAGGTCACCTTTGTGCAGTGATTGTCAGTGTTTGCAGCACCTCAATGCTGTCAAACACTGAGAAATCAACTGTCAAAATAACATTGTGCATAGTCCCTTTAAGAAAACCGGCAGAAGGTGCGTCATCAAATGACATCATCTAACCGGCTTCCTCTTAATTGGCAGGCTTAACAAGGTCAATCAACGTAATATCACGTCTGTGGACCGGATGCAGCTGGGGGTGGGACTGGAAGCCAGAAACCACATGACCCGCACCCAACCCGCCTCCATTAATAAAATCGCGGCCTTTGTGTCTGTCTTCACAGAAGAAGACGCAAAAAACTTCCCGGAAATAGTGGAGAACTAAGGATCTAGCGAGAATGAGGAACTGAAAGAAATTAGCATTAGTAAAAAAATAGTGCTGGAGAAATGATTGGGACTGAAAGCCGATAAATCTCCTGGACCTGATGGCCTATATCCTAGGGTTTGGAAAGAGGTAGCTATAGAGATAGTGGATGCATTGGTTGTCATCTTCCAAAATTCTATAGATTATAGAACAGTTCCCGCAAATTGGAAGGTAGCAAATGTAACCCCACTATTTAAGAAAGGAGGGAGAGAGAAAACAGGAAACTACAGACCAGTTAGCCTGACATCAGTAGTGGGAAAATGCTAGAATCTATTATTAAGGACGTGGTAACAGGGCACTTAGAAAATAATAATAGGATTGGGCAGAGTCAACACGGACTTATGAAAGAGAAATCATGTTTGACAAATCTGTTAGAGTTCTTTGAGGTTGTAACGAGCAGAATAGATAAGGGGGAACCAGTGAATGTGGTGTATTTGGATTTTCAGAAGGCATTCGATAAGGTGCCACACACGAGGTTATTAAACAAAATTAGGGCTCATGGGATTGGGGTTAATATACTAACATGGATTGAGGATTGGTTAACAGACAGAAAACAGAGAGTAGGAATAAACGGGTCATTTTCAGGTTGGCAGGCTGTAACTAGTGGGGTACCACAAGGATCAGTGCTTGGGCCTCAACTATTCACAATCTTTATCAATGATTTGGATGAGGGGACCAAATGTAATGTATCCCAAGTTTGCTGATGATACAAAGCTAGGTGGGAATGTAAGTTGTGAGGAGGATGCAAAGAGGCTTCAAGGGGATATAGACAGGTTAAGTGAGTGGGCAAGAACATGGCAAATGGAATATAATGTGGAGAAATGTGAAGTTATCCACTTTGGCAGGAAAAATAGAAAAGCAGAGTATTTTTTAAATGGTGAGAGATTGGGAAATGTTGGTATTCAGAGGGACCTGGGTGTCCTTGTACACGAATCACTGAAAGTTAACATGCAGGTTCAGCAAGCAATTAGGAAAGCAAATGGTATGTTGTCTTTATTACAAGAGGATTTGAGTATAAGAGTAAAGACGTCTTACTGCAATTATATACGGCTCTGGTGAGACCACACCTGCAGTATTGTGTACAGTTTTGGTCTCCTTACCTAAGCGGGAGTGCAACGAAGGTTCACCAGACTGATTCCTGGGATGGGGGGATTGTCCTATGAGGACAGATTGAGTAGACTAGGCCGATATTCTCTAAAGTTCAGAAGAATGAGAGGTGATCTCATTGAAACATACATAATTCTTACAGGGCTTGACAGGGTAGATGCAGGGAGGATGTTTCCCCTGGCTGTGGAGTCTAGAACCAGGGGTCACAGTCTCAGAATAAGGGGTCAGCCATTTAGGACTGAGATGAGGAGAAATTTCTTCACTCAGAGGGTGGTGAATCTTTGGAATTCTCTACCCCAGAGGCTCAGTTGTTGAGTATATTCAAGACAGAGATCGATAGATTTTTGGATATGAAGGGAATGAAGGGAATCAAGGGATATGGGGATGGAGCAGGGAAGTGGAGTTGAGGTAGAAGATCAGCCATGATCCTATTGAATGGTGGAGCAGGCTCGAGGGGTCAAATGGCCTACTCCTGCTCCTATTTCTTATGTTCTTAACATAAAGCCTTATCATTTTGCTTAAGACACAATTCTCTGCAATTCAAACTTGAATAATTGTCCTTCAGTGTAAACTAATAAGTGTTTTTGTACTCAAAGCGTGTTCTTAAAAGAGGGGACTCTCCTGATGAAATGTTACAAGGGTAGTCTCCCAATGAAGACTGAAAGTGTTTTTTCCCTCCTGTTCTAGATTCATAACCTTGCACAAAACATAGTAACATGAGAGCACCAGAAAGGTGCTAAGCAAACACTAGGGCCTAGAATTTCGATTAAGCTGAAAAACGGGCGTAGGGATCGGTATGCGCGATTTGCCCACACCCGTTGAAAGGAGTTCAGGCAGTACGTCAAATTAGTGCTGCCAGCACCTCCCAAACCCACGACCTCTACCACCTAGAAGGACAAGGACAGCAGGCGCATGGGAACACCACCACCTGCAAGTTCCTCTCCAAGTCACACACCATCCTGACTTGGAAATGTATCGCCGATCCTTCATCGTCGCTGGGTCAAAATCCTGGAACTCCCTCCCTAACAGCGCTGTGGGAGTACCTTCACCACACGGACTGCAGCGGTTCAAGAAGGCGGCTCACCACCACCTTCTCAAGGGCAATTAGGGATGGGCAATAAATGCTGGCCTTGCCAGTGACGCCCACATCCCTTGAATAAATTTTTTAAAAATTTGAATGAAAATCGCACCGTTATCACTTAATTTCTTCATCCGTGCCTGATGTATAAATATTATGAAGCACTGGGAATAGTTAGCAGCACAGTCTCAGCCGCAGTGTATTGATAAACTACTTTAGCTCTGCTGTCATGATAGGCGATATGTATCTCGACAAACACTTCTAACTATTTGTTCTGTGAATCTCTCCAAGCCAGCGCCGCTAAAACCAACCAAAGCTGGAAAGAACAGCTGATCTGAATGTTTTATGGGGTGCAATTTCTCTTTTCATTAAACACGGGAGAGCAACTTGCTCACAAAGTTGTGCACATGCACGGCTTTGAGATGTGAAAGTTCTAAAAATGTGCAAAACTATCCAATTACTGACCAACAGCTTCGATAGATCTGGCATGGTCCCCAACAGGTGACTCAATAATGGCCCTGATTATGACATGTCAAAACAAATTGTTACATGGCATTTGGAACTTAAGCTGTAGGTATACACAACATCTGTTTGCTAGTATTGGAAGGAGAAAAAAAACGTAAGTACATGAAAACTTGAAGGAAAAATCCAAATGTTAAAAGGCACAAAATTGACGATGTTGTTATAACGGGTCGATAGGCCAGCTCCCCACAAAAGGTTGAACTTTTACAAACTGTCAAAGCCTCTGATTCATTTTTACCACTTTTATATTTCACAATGCCCTATGTGCCAACCTGTAAAACTCAGAAAAGCTGGCGAACAACTTCAAAATAGTTGACGCAACCCTAAAGAAGCTGACAACTCAGAAAGCAACTTGTATCTGGAAAAAAAAAACCTGAATAAAAGCCTAATAACAAGGCCATCCACTGCTTTAAGGTGACTGAATAAGTTACATTATTTTTTTATGACAATGGATTTCGTGATTTTTATTATTGCTTTTCAGATCACAGTAAAGTTTCTTTTTTTCTTGGTAGAGGAACCCCGTTTGCTAACAAGAATTTTGAACTTCCTGGAGATGCAGATGTATCTCCGTTGAACAGTAAAACCTGTTCAGAACAGCCTGCTCTAAGTCACCCTGCAGAGTGACAGCAGTAGTAGATAACCCAGATTATAGCAAAAATGTAATAACATGACGCAGCCACAGCTCTTAATGTGCTGTTCATGTCAATGTAAAACCAATACAAGTCACCAAATTCAGGCAAGTGTCACCATGCAGTCAAGATGAAGCACTTTTAATGTCTGCAACACCATGGCCTCTATCACATACCGTATTGTAGGAGAGGCCTCTATATGCCTGTTCCATAATAGAACACCATACACCAAGTCCACGCACTATGCCCTAGATTTCCCTCAAAGCTGCTCCCGCACCAACGTCGTAACATTGCCGGAAGTGCTGCGGAAACATGTTCCGAGGTGCCTCCCAGCCTGTGTATCAAAATACGACTCCCAGCTGCAGGGGGAGCCTGTCAGCGCGAATCTTCAGTCAGGGGATAAGGGACTAAGGCCCTGAAATTCCATTGCAGTTCTTCCACTCTCCCCTCAGTCTCACTCCTACCTGACGCTGCATTAACGGGCCAGAAAGGACCACTCTGGCCTCCACGCCACTCCTAGTGCTGAAAGGGGTGGATTACAGCCGCTAAACACTGGAGGTAGGAACTCCTGTTTTTGGTGAGCATTCCTGCATTAAACATAATGCATTCCAGTTAATTTTCAGCACTTATATACTTAGTAATTAATGAATTTTTAACTAAAGCTACCTCAAAACTCATGCTCTCACATCCAGCCCACCCCCTTCACTGAGTTCTAGTTTGCAGATGCACTCTATCCCCAAGCAACCTTAGATCTGGTCCTGTGTAACGAGACAGGATTAATTAAAAATGTCCTAGTAAAGGATCCCCTTGGAATGAGTGACCATAACATGGTTGAATTCCATATTCAATTAGAGGGTGAGAAGGTTGGATCTCAAACAAGCGTGCTAAGCTTGAATAAAGGAGACTATGAAGGTATGCGAGCGGAATTGAGTAGAGTGGATTGGGAAAATAGATTAAAGGGTAAGACGACGCATGATCAGTGGTGTACATTCAAGGAGTTATTTTACAACTTCCAAAAAAAAAATATTCCACTGAAAAGAAAAGGGTATAAAAGAAAGGACAGTCATCCGTGGCTAAGTAAAGAAATTAAGGATAGTATTCGACTAAAAACAAGGGCATATAAGGTAGCGAAATCTAGTGGGAGGACAGAGGATTGGGAAAACTTTAAAAGGCAGCAAAAAATAACAAAAAGATTGATTAAGAAAGGGAAGATAGATTATGAAAGTAAATTAGCAAAAAATATAAAAACAGATAGTAAGAGTTTTTATAGTTATATAAAAAGAAAAAGGGTGGCTAAAGTAAATGTTGGTCCCTTAGAGGATGAGACCAGGAAATTAATGGTGGGAAATATGGAGATGGCAAAAACACTGAATGAATATTTTGTATCAGTCTTTACAGTAGAGGACACTAAGAATATCCCAACACTGGACAAACAGGGGGCTATAGGGGGAGAGGAGCTAAACACGATCAAAATCACTAAGGAAGTGGTACTCGGTAAAATAATGGGACTCAAGGCGGATAAATCACCTGGACCTGATGGCTTACATCCTAGAGTCTTGAAGGAAGTGGCGGTAGGGATTGTAGATGCATTGGTAATAATTTTTCAAAACTCCCTGGATTCCGCTAAGGTCCCGGCAGACTGGAAAACTGCTAATGTAACACCCTTATTTAAAAAGGGCAGTAGACAGAAGGCTGGTAACTATAGACCGGTTAGCCTAACATCTGTGGTAGGTAAAATTTTGGAGTCCATTATTAAGGAAACAGTAACAGGACATTTGGATAATCATAATTTAATAGGACAAAGTCAGCATGGTTTTACAAAGGGGAAGTCATGTTTGACAAATTTGCTGGAGTTCTTTGAGGAAGTAACATATAGAGTGGATAAAGGGGAACCAGTGGACGTAGTGTATTTAGACTTCCAAAAGGCATTTGACAAGGTGCCACACAAAAGATTATTGCTTAAGGTAAAAAATCACGGGATTGGGGGTAATATTCTGGCATGGATAGAGGATTGGCTATCTAACAGAAAGCAAAGAGTTGGGATAAATGGTTCATTCTCAGACTGGCAATCAGTAACTAGTGGTGTTCCACAGGGGTCAGTGCTGGGTCCCCAACTCTTTACAATCTATATTAACGATTTGGAGGAAGGGACCAAGTGTAACATATCAAAATTTGCAGATGATACTAAGATGGGAGGGAAAGTAGTGAGTGAGGAGGACATAAAAAACCTGCAAGGGGACATAGACAGGCTAAGTAAGTGGGCAGAGATTTGGCAGATGGAATACAACACTGGAAAGTGTGAGGTGATGCACTTTGGCAGGAAAAATCCTAGAGCAATTTATTATCTTAATGGCAAGAAACTGGAGAGTACTGAAGTGCAAAGGGATCTGGGGGTCCTGGTGCACGAAACTCAAAAGGTTAGCAATAGTTATTGGGGACTCAATAGTCAGAGGGACAGATAGGAGGTTCTGTGGCAGCAAAAGAGACTCACGGATGGTATGTTGCCTCCCAGGTGCCAGGGTCCGTGACGTCTCGGACCGTGTTTTCAGAATCCTCAAAGGGGAAGGGGAACAATCACAAGTCGTGGTACACATCGGTACCAACGACATAGGTAGGAGAAGGGACGGGGATTTAAAACAGGAATTTAGGGAGCTAGGTTGGAAGCTGAGAGCCAGTACAAACCATGTTGTAATTTCTGGTTTGTTGCCGGTGCCACGTGCTAGCGAGTTGAGGAACAGGGAGAGAGTGCAGATAAACACGTGGCTGCAGGGATGGTGTAGGGGGGAGGGTTTCAGTTATGTGGATAATTGGAGCACATTCTGGGGAAGGTGGGACCTGTACAAACAGGACGGTTTGCACCTGAACCAGAGGGGCACCAATATCCTGGGAGGGAAATTTGCTACGGCTCTTCGGGGGGGTTTAAACTAATTTGTCAGGGGGATGGGAAAAAGGGCTGTAGTCCACGAGCCAGTGGTGAGTGTAGGGAGGTACTGAGGAGGGTATCAAGGTCGCAGGAATGTACCGGCAGACAGGAAGATGGCTTGAAGTGTGTCTACTTCAATGCAAGGAGCATCCGGAATAAGGTAGGAGAACTTGGAGCGTGGATTGGTACTTGGGACTACGATGTGGTGGCCATTACGGAGACATGGTTAGAACAGGGACAGGAATGGTTGTTGGAAGTTCCGGGGTATAGATGTTTCAGTAAGAGTAGGGAAGTTGGTAAGAAAGGTGGAGGAGTAGCATTGTTAATCAAGGATAGTTTAACAGCGGCAGAAAGGCAGTTCGAGGGGGATCTGCCGTCTGAGGTAATATGGGCTGAAGTTAGAAATAGGAAAGGAGCGGTCACGTTGTTAGGAGTTTTCTACAGGCCCCCAAATAGTAATAAAGATGTGGAGGAAGAAATTGCAAAGCAGATTATGAATAGGTGTGGAGGTCACAGAGTAGTTGTCATGGGTGACTTCAACTTTCCAAATATTGATTGGAACCTTTATAGGTCAAACAGTTCGGATGGGATAGTTTTTGCACAGTGTGTGCGGGAGGGTTTCCTGACACAATATGTGGATAGGCCGACAAGAGGTGGGGCCACGTTGGATTTGGTACTGGGTAATGAACCGGGCCAAGTATTTGATTTGTATGTGGGAGAGCACTTTGGAGATAGTGACCACAATTCGGTAACTTTCACTATTGCAATGGAGAGGGATAGGGCCATACGGCAGGGCAGGGTTTATAATTGGGGGAGGGGTAATTATGATGCGATTAGGCAAGAATTAGGGAGTATAAGATGGGAACAGAAACTATCAGGGAAAGGCACAAACGAAAAGTGGAGCTTTTTCATGGAGCAATTACTGCGTGTCCTTGATAGGTATGTCCCTGTCAGGCAGGGAGGAAATGGCCGAGTGAGAGAACCATGGTTCACAAAAGAGGTTGAATGTCTAGTCAAGAGGAAAAAGGAAGCGTATGTAAGGATGAGAAAACAAGGTTCAGTTGGGTCGATTGAGGGGTACAAGGTAGCAAGGAATGAGCTAAAAAAAGAGCTTAGGAGAGCTAGGAGGGGGCATGAGAAGTCCTTGGCGGGTCGGATCAAGAAAAACCCCAAGGCTTTTTACTCTTATGTGAGAAATAAAAGAATGACCAGGGTGAGGGTAGGGCCGGTCAAGGACAGTAGTGGGAACTTGTGCATGGAGTCAGAAGAGATAGGAGAGGTGATGAATGAATACTTTTCGTCAGTGTTCACCGAGGAGAGGGGCCATGTTCTTGAGGATGAGAGTGTGATAAAGGTGGATAGGCTGGAGGTGGTAGATGTTCTGAGGAAAGATGTTTTAGCAATTTTGAAGAACCTGAGGGTCGATAAGTCCCCTGGGCCAGATGGGATATATCCTAGGATTCTTTGGGAGGCAAGGGAGGAGATTGCAGAGCCTCTGGCTTTGATCTTTGGGTCCTCACTGTCCACGGGGATGGTGCCAGAGGACTGGAGAGTGGCGAATGTTGTTCCTCTCTTCAAGAAAGGAAATAGGAATGACCCTGGTAATTATAGGCCGGTTAGTCTTACTTCGGTGGTTGGTAAGATAATGGAAAAGGTCCTGAGGGATAGGATTTATGACCATTTGGAAAGGGGCAACTTAATCAGGGATAGTCAACACGGATTCGTGAAGGGTAAGTCTTGCCTAACAAATTTGATTGAATTCTTTGAGGAGGTAACTAAGTGTGTAGATGAAGGTAGAGCAGTTGATGTCGTATACATGGATTTTAGTAAGGCGTTTGATAAGGTTCCCCATGGTCGTCTCATGAAGAAAGTAAGGAGTTGTGGGATAGAGGGAAATTTGGCCGATTGGATAAGTAACTGGCTATCTCATAGAAGGCAGAGGGTGGTGGTGGATGGAACATTTTCGGACTGGAGACCAGTTACCAGCGGTGTGCCACAGGGGTCGGTGCTGGGTCCTCTGCTGTTTGTGATTTTTATCAATGACTTGGAGGAGGGGACTGAAGGGTGGATCAGTAAATTTGCTGATGACACCAAGATTGGTGGAGTAGTGGATGAGGTGGAGGGCTGTTGTAGGCTGCAAAGAGACATTGATAGGATGCAGAGCTGGGCCGAAAAATGGCAGATGGAATTTAACCCTGATAAGTGCGAGGTGATTCATTTTGGTAGGGCAAATTTGAATAAGGATTACAGGGTCAACGGCAGGGTTCTGAGGAACGTGGAGGAGCAGAGCGATCTGGGGGTTCATATCCACAGATCTCTGAAGGTTGCCACTCAAGTGGATAGAGCAGTAAAGAAGGCCTATGGTGTGTTGGCGTTTATTAACAGAGGGTTTGAGTTTAAGAACCGTGAGGTTATGCTGCAACTGTACAGGACCTTGGTGAGACCACATTTGGAATATTGTGTGCAGTTCTGGTCACCTCACTATAGGAAGGACGTGGAAGCATTGGAAAGAGTGCAAAGGAGATTTACCAGGATGCTGCCTGGTTTGGGGGGGAGGTCTTATGAGGAAAGATTGAGGGAGTTGGGGCTTTTCTCTTTAGAGCGGAGGAGGATGAGAGGCGACTTAATAGAGGTTTATAAGATGATGAGGGGGATAGATAGAGTGGATGTTCAGAGACTATTTCCTCGGGTAGAGGCAGCTGTTACAAGGGGGCATAACTATAAGGTGCATGGGGGGAGATATAGAAGGGATGTCCAAGGTAGATTCTTTACTCAGAGAGTGGTTGGGGTGTGGAATGGACTGCCTGCTGTGATAGTGGAGTCGGACACTTTAGGAACTTTCAAGCGGTTATTGGATAAGCACATGGAGCACACCAGAGTGATAGGGAGTGTGATAGCTTGATCTTGGTCTCGGACAATGCTCGGCACAACATCGAGGGCCGAAGGGCCTGTACTGTGCTGTACTGTTCTATGTTCTATGTTCTATGTTAGTATGCAGGTGCAGCAAGTGATTAAGAAGGCAAATGGAATGTTGGCTTTCATTGCTAGGGGGATAGAATATAAAAATAGGGAGGTATTGCTTCAGTTGTACAAGGTATTGGTGAGACTGCACCTGGAATACTGCATACAGTTTTGGTGTCCTTACTTAAGGAAAGACATCCTTGCTCTCGAGGCAGTGCAAAAAAGGTTCACTCGGTTAATCCCGGGGATGAGGGGGGTGGTCATATGAGGAGAGGTTGGGTAGATTGGGACTCTACTCATTGGAGTTCAGAAGAATGAGAGGCGATCTTATTGAAACATATAAGATTGTGAAGGGGTTGGATCGGGTGGATGCGGGGAGGATGTTCCCGATGACAGGTGAGACTAGAACTAGGGGACATAGTCTTAGAATAAGGGGCTGCTCTTTCAAAACTGAGATGAGGAGGAACTACTTCACTCAGAGGGTGGTAGGTCCATGGAATATGCTGCCACAAAAAGCTGTAGAAGCTACATCATTAAATAAATTTAAAACAGAAATAGACAGTTTCCTAGAAGTAAAGGGCATTAAGGGTTACGGGGAGCGGGCAGGAATTTGGACATGAGTCTAGGTTCGGATCGGTCATGGCCCTGTGGGTAGTGGAGCGGGCCCAGGGACCGTGTAGCCTGATTCTGCTCCTATTTCGTGTGTGCAATTCTGTTAGATGCAGGAGATGGTTCTGTGATAGTAGATAGTAGATTGGCGGTTAGGATCAGATCAGCCATGATCTTATTGAATGGCGGAGCAGGCTCGAGGGGCCGATTGGCCTACTCCTGCCCCTATTTCTTATGTTCTTATGTTCTTATGTTCTTAAATGGAGACTGTGCGCCCCTTCCCGCTCCTCAGCCTTTGACAGACATTATGGCACCACTCCCACTCCTCCCCTTCCCAATGACATGTGTTCTCTCTCCATCCCTTGGCATTCACTTCCCCAAACTGCTCCGACAGAGTCCAGTGGATAAAGCACTGGATAGGTCCTCCTCTTCACGCCACGCCCAATGCCAATGGCAATCATTTCCACTTCTGTATGCCACAGGCAGGAATTCCGATGCTACAGTATAAATATGTGGTAATCTGGGCCATTGCTGCTAGGAGCAGCATGAAGTGGTGGAGCAAAGCCTGTCTGGTGCATTGGTCACTGGACTTGGGGGCAGAGCCACTTGCGCTGTTAGGTGTCACTGATCGGGTCCCCAAAGTACTGATGTCAACATGAGATACTGATGGTTGGCACACATGGAACAACAGTGCCCATAGACTCAGGGTCAGCATGGAGGCAGATGCAGAGATGCGTTGTCTGTTGCAAGAACACCTACAGCTAACTTACAACATAGGAATGACAATGCCTGTGACAGCTGTGGTCACCACCGCCCTCAACCTTTCTTCCTCTGCTTCTTTCCAGGCTAACATTGAGCCATCTGCAGTATTAGCCAATGCGCTGTCCACACGTGTATCAAATGGATGACTGATGTACTAGTCAACACTTTAAAATCTAAGGGGGAGAAATTCATTATAGCCCCGTTTGTGGCACTAACTTTTAAAAGTTGAGAAAATTAGCGGCGCTAATGTTTCTAAACTTTAAAAAAATTCGGTTTTGCGCTCCAGGAATGCTAAATCAAGCGCTCCACTTCCTTCTTGGAGCGCAATCGGCAGCAGGCGGGGCGGAGACTTCAGCAGCGCTGCACACTGGGCCGTGCAGTGCTGCCGCGTTCAAAGGCTCCTTCCCTCCCTTAAAGGGAAGGGGCATCGCTGCAGGCTCTGCTACAGAAAAAGTGCCTACCTGGACCACCAAGGCAGCCGCGACCCCGCCCAATCAGCCCGGCACTCAAGCAGAGAGCCGGGCTGATCGATCGCGGGCAGGAACCCGCAAAAAAAACTGCAACAAGAAAGGTAAGGTTTTTTTTAATTACCTCGGCCACCTCGCCTTTAATCATCGCCCCCGAAGTGACCGGCCGCCCGATGCACGCCTCCTGCAGCTGTCGGTGTTTTCACCCGGCGCTGCTGCAGGGGGCGGAAGTCAATTTCGGGTCCGGGACGCTACCGGGGCGATGACATCACGATCTCCGGGCGAAGGAGATTGGGGTGCAACGCCATAGCGCCGCCGCAAAACTTCCGCCGAATATGGCGGGAGTCGATGTCAGTGCCGTGCCTGGTCGCAAAGCCATTTGCGTCCCGTTAGCGCCCCTGGGGCAAAGCCACCGAATTTCACCCCATAGAATCATAGAATCATAGAATGGTTACAGCACAGAAGGAGGGAGTTTTGCGGCGGCGCTACAGCATTGCGCCCCGATCTCCTTCGCCCGAAGATCGTGACATCATCGCTGTGCACATCGCCCTGGTAGCATCCCGGACCCGAAATTGACTTCCGCCCGTGCCGGCTCTCTTCAAGAGCACTTCAGCTAGTCCCACTCCCCCACTCTTTCCCCGTAGCCCTGCAAATTTTTTCCCTTCAGGTACTTATCCAATTCCCTTTTGAAAGACATGATTGAGTCTGCCTCCACCACCCTTTCAGACAGTGCAATCCAAATCCTACCCACTCGCTGCGTAAAAAAGTTTCCCCTCGTGTCGCCTTGGTTCTTCTGCCAATCACCTTGAATCTGTGTCCTCTGGTTCTCAACCCTTCCGCCAATGGGAACAGTTTCTCTCGATCTAGACCCCTCATGATTTTGAATACCTCTGTCAAATCTCCTCTCAACCTTCTCTGCTCTAAGGAGAACAACCCCAGCTTCTCCAGTCTATCCACGTAACTGAAGTCCCTCATCCCTGGAATCATTCTCATAAATCTCTTTTCCCACTGTATAACGACAAGACCATGACATCCTTACCCAGTTCACCGCACTGCTGCTGTTACAATTTTGGACTTTTACCTCAGATACTTTCCTCGTGCTCACTTGTCAAAGGTCTCTCCTATAAGCAATCTTGCTCCTTACAAATAGGAATGTGTCTTTACATGTCCGATAGTTGGATAATTGTGGTGAGTCCAGGAGTCAAACAGAAACACTTGATACTTGGATTCAGCTCACTTAATTTATCATGTGTCCTCACATGATCTCCTTAATTTTGGAAGGTGGTAGAATAAACACTTGAGTGGGAAAGATGGGTATGGATTTGGGAGGCGACAACACGTTCAAGGACTTGGGAGAGGAAAGGGAGATTGGTAACTTGCAAGGACATAGGGATCGAGGGCGATGATGGCGGTTTTGAAAGGGAAGGAGACAGTACCTGAGGAGAGGGAACCATTTACAATGTCAGCTCGCATGAGGGCCAGGAAGGAAAGTTGGGAACTGTTCCCACAATGAACCAATTGGCAGAATGTGTGCTCAGCAATTTGGACTAGTGTTTCCTCAGGAAGCGGGAGCTGTGTCCTTCAACTTTGGTTGTCAGCTGATATGTTAAGAGATATGTGTCACACCAATGTTCCCTGTTAGCGGCCGTTCAGCTCTCTGCAGGTCCCGCGCAGTTGGTGAGCCGGCTTTTGAATAGAAAAACCGGGCATGCACGAAATTTTGAATGGCCCACACAGCCCGTAAAGGGGCCGCACGGGCCCCGAAAAATTAGAGGGAACCGTTGTTAATGGGACAGGATCACAAGGCTGCTCTGTAAATTATTGAGACCATATCACCTGTGTGTGTCACCTGTCAGCATCAACTTAACTTCAATGGCCTCCTATTTCACTAAGTCTAACACTCCAGATAATTAACATTACCAGTACAGATGTGGCTCATCTGCTTTTTACTCAAGTGAAACGTTGGATGAGTAAAAAAAAAATACATTACAGTTATGCAATAGCTCAGAGTACGCCCTTCATTGTAAGAATTGTGTATATACTTTCCGAAGGAATTTATATGCCAACATCTCAGTTTCCTTAACAGTTACGTTTGTTCTAACCAGTCAAAACACATTGTAACACAGAAGTCAGATGCATTAGTCTTTCAACACTACTCTTGCTTAATGCGCATTTCCATAAAATGCAAAAATAAACTATTATGATACGTGGATCAAACTATAAAAGGGTGTGCAGAACAGTCCTAAGCTGCTGTATGTTTCGAACTTAAGTTACTTTACATTTAGTCTTGCGTATAATGCGGAATAATTCTGAAAAGTATTCATCTGAATTAAATAGATTTCATTGATCTAAGATATTATTTCTTTGAGAATTACTTATTTACCTATGATTTATTCTACAGGTCCTTTTTTAAGTGTCATACATGCACTATCACAGACACCACTGCATGCAAAACCAGTGACAGAACTGCTTCAAAGCACTAGGATGGGGAAGGCACTTCTCTTGACTGGTAAGCATTGTATATTTTGTTTCATATTTTCTTTATTTCAAACTCACTGAAATGGCAAATGCGGCCACATAATCGGACGGTAGTTTTCATCGGCAGGCCATCTGTTTCTCACCATCTGTCTGTTCGTGTGGATGTTGTTTGCATAGAGCCATGGGATCCTTTACATCCCCACATGAACAGACAGATGACGGCACAGTTTAACATCTCATCCAAAAGGCGGCACCACCGTCTATGCGGCATCATCCCTGCGATTGTCCAGTGTGTGCTGGGAGAGGGCGGGTCTTCTCAATCCCAGCACGTACTCAGGAAATTATCCTCATATGTCTAGATCGATAAGATTTTTCACAAACTGTCAGCCTACATAAAGTGCACAAGTCCTGGAGTCGCTTTATCTTAAAAGAAAGTCAACATCAAAGACATTGGGCTGAATTTTCCGTGGTGGTAGCGGGTGCGATCGGTGGCGGATCGGGTGGGAAAGTTGTTTTTTTTGACAGCAGGTCGGGAACCCACTGTCAACTCGCTCCCCTGCGCCTTTCCCACAGGCGCATCTGTCAGTGTGGCGCTGACCTGACCTGCAGCGGCGGGGGACCCAATTGAAATCATTATGAGGTACTTTACAGCCATTTAAGAGCCTTTTTCCCCCTACTTTTTAAATTTCCCTGCATGGCCACGGGATTCACACAGCTTGGGAACCATGTCTGTCAACCTGAGACATGAGTTCCGTGGCCATTGCTCCAGCTGATGACTTGACAGCACGGAAAACAAACCAAAATAAAAACATGTTGATTACATCAGCTAACAGATTGATGGAGATTCTGTTCTACTTGAAAAGCTACTGGTAAATGTTAATTTTTCATTGGCCATTCTCGGCTGTTGCCTTCCAACTCAACACTAATTGCAGCGAATTGATCTGCACTATAAAAAATAACATATATCATTTAAATCTATTTTTGTGTTATTTCTAGTCAGGTTTTTCTCACAGTATGCTGTGATTGTCCAGTTACACATTAAATCAAGTCATCAACTGTAACAATTTCATTCTCAACACTCATTCCACTGCCTCAATTTGCTTTCGGTCTCTGAATATGACTAATTTAATTTTTCAGTCTGAGACTTTAGGGTGAATTTCTGCAGAGGTTCTCTCACTTGTCCATTGTTAACTTTAACGGAAGAGCTGCAGAAATCCCAGTAACAGATTGTAAGCACCACTTACACTGTTAGTCAGGGATTCCACAGCTGTTCCACTGAACTTGCATAAGATTGTAAATCCACCCCTTAACAATTATATTTAAAATCTGCTTAATTTTATATATCACCTATACACACACATCTTTTATTTGCACCAATAACTTGCCAATTAATGTACTTCTTTAATTATGTTCTTGATCGTATTTGTAGATGGAATCATATTACTTAATGCTAATTTTATTTAAATATTTCTTTGTCACTCATATATAACTTTTATTATATGACTGTACAATAAAGGTTCAACGCCCACTATTTTAGGCTGAACTTAAAATTTAATGTGGCCAGGGTCCCTTTGAGGATCCCAGCTTAAAACGCGCCATGAATGACATCACCAGACCCGTTCCATCAAATTGGGCCGGGTAATGCGCTGGGTGGGCTTAATAGGCCCCATTAAGGTAAGTTCATTCTGTACAGTGGGATAGAGCCAGCAGCAGGGTCAGGACCCGCCAAGGACACCGGCTACACCGAACCCGCCAAGGTAAGGAAAATTCAGGCCATAGAAAGTAGATTATACAGTATAGCAATTGACTTAAGACATGGATGTTAGAATATATATTTATGTCACAGAATAATCAAAATATTAATTTAAATTAGTTGGTAATGTACCCTTTTAACACTAAAGTTCCGAAGGTATTTTATACAATTTTTATAAATGTGATATGAAATAAAAATTTGTGTTTATTTTTATTTTAGTGAGTTTGGTCTTTTTACTCCATGTATCACTGGGTAAGTCATTGCACATTTATAGTTTATATAAAGTTCATTGGTCCAGGGTATGGTAATGTAGTGGTTATTTTACTGGAGTAGTAATCCAGCAGAACGCGAGTTCAAATCCCACCATGGCAGTTTGAGAATTTGAATTTGGTTTCAACATTGAAGATAATGAAAATCAGGAGAGATATACAATGGGTGGCTGAATCGATATCACTCGTTTTATACTAACCCCCAAAGTCAAAGTTACCCCCTTAGGTCTCCTAAGCAGCATTAAAACAGGTAGACTCAATGTTAACTTGAAGACCTTGGCTGAATCGGACTTCTTGATAATCTTCCTCAGCATATGAGATTCCACTGCTCTTCGCAAACCTCACCTGCTCATGTTTGATATTGCCTCGGTGTAGTTCCAAAATAGGTTTCTAAGATTTTTGTCCCCAGCCTCATGCAATCAGTCTTCAGCCCCGAGATGGAGCATTAGCTTCTCCAGCTTAAATTAATCCAAACAATTTGTTCATTATAATGAAAGATTCAAACACTAGGAGACACAAATTTTAATTAAGGAGGTTTGTGGTAAGAAGAGAAGTCTGACAGAACTTTCTCACCCAAAGCATAATAGAATTGTGAAATAAATGACTGAGGAAATCTATTGATATGGACGCAGTAAGTGGACTCAAGAGACGATTAAATGTGTGTATGGAGAGACGAGATTGAGTGATATGGTGAGAAGGTGAGAAGGTGCGAAGTTGGGGTTGATCTATATAAAAGGGACAGGCTTATCCACTTTTCCAGCGCCCAAACATATTGGTATTGGTAGCCATCAGCTCCTGGGATTTCCTCCCCATCCTGCAAAATGTTAACAGCTTTTCCTGTTTCTGCCTGTTATTCGGGTTCCTCTCAACATGTTTGGGGGTAAATTTTTGTCTTCAGTGCAAATTAAAATGTGTAAATTAATATTAGTTGGCAAAGAATTGCGTGAGGTGTGAACCCAAATTCCCTTTAATGTGCAGAGCTCTGTGGCAGGAGGTCTGAAGGCAAACAATTTACTTTGATGATCAATGCAAAAGTCTCCCTGTGAACAAGAGTGAAAGTACCCTTTGAACCCCATCAAAGGTTTATTCCCATCAGGGTCAAGGATTCAACAAAGTGTGTCACGTGTTGTCCTTTTTCAGTTTTGCCACCTTATTGTCTTTAATATTTGAGATAACGGCAACATTTTCTTCACACTTTAGTCTCCTCCTACAAACTGGTTTGTTACTACACAAACTGGTCTCAGTACAGACCAGAAGGTGGTAAATTCCTCCCAGAAAACGTCGACCCATGTCTGTGCACCCACCTGATTTATGCCTTTGCCAGCATGACCAACAACAATGAACTCACCACCTTTGAATGGAATGATGAAGCTATGTACAAGAAATTTAACGATCTGAAAAATAAGTAAGTCATATCATTCCCTCTGAGCTGTGTTAGTTACAAACTGCAGATCCATTTTACAAATGGCAATTATTCTCACGTTAAACTACTTAAAAATTCTGTAACCGAATGATCACTGACATAATTGTTGTGTATTCTTTATGTGGATAGAGAAAGTAAATCTTGATCGAATATGCTCCTAACCTACTGCAATATTGACATTCATTGTTTCTATTCTTTCTCTTAACAGAAATAATAATCTGAAAACACTTTTAGCCATTGGAGGTTGGAATTTTGGTACCACCAGGTAAAATTGATAACATTTTCAATTTCACAAAATAGAGGAAGTCTCAAAGTTCAGTGAGCCGAGAGTTGAGAAATATCAATATCAGCATTACTCTGATTATCTAATTAAAATGAAATTGGCAATTTTCAATTATGAAACAGAACCATGGCAACACACACCTCGCTTAAGGAGTTCCAGGCTTCCTATTAGATTTCTCATTTAGTTGCTGAGAAATGTAGATTGCCCAGTCAGACAGACAACCCAAAGAATGTGGCCATTTTAGCAGGAATTTAACTCTAAGCCATTGGTTTTCCAACCAGCGTCTGCAGGACTGGGAGGTTTGTGGGTTTGCTCTATGATAAATTACAAATTTTCTATCGTCGAGGATTGTGTGTGTACAGTGTGCCACTGACCATGTGGCTGGGAGGGGGAGAACCACCTGTCCTGATTGATATTCAGTTAGTCAATAGGGATTATTTCCCCCCATACCTTCTTTGTATTTCACAACTACACAAGATCATTAAAGATGAGGAAGGTCATTTTTGGTACATTCATACAAAAAGGCCTTCAAGTCCCCCCATTGCAACATACAATTGCTTCTTAAATTATTTTACTATTTCATGTCCACCACGCCTTACTTAACAACAGTAACTCCATTTAAAAAAATACTTTGGGACATCCTGAGAATGTGAAAGGCGCTATATAAATACAAGTTCTTTTTTTACTCTTCCTGGAAGCCTATTCCATACCTTGATTACTCTTTGTCTGAAGAAGATTTTCCTCATATCAGTCCAAAATTTGCCCTTTACGAGTTGGAACCTGTGTCTTTATTACCTTACTAACATTTATTTATATTGTCGTGACCAATTAAAAAGGCCTTTTCGGTGATTGTAATTCCTGTCTTTCAGTTTTACTTTGGGTAACTGCGACTGTCTTTCAGAAGTTAGGACCGGGCTTCGAGGGAATTGTCAGTATTTGCACAGTCTCACACATACAGAAAAACTGTTCCAAGCTGCTTGTGACCAGCATGAATGGATGGTGTTTCTGTTCCTTAATAGTCCTCTGTGCCTGCGTGACATTTACAGAACATGTACTGATCTGAAAATGTACAATTACTGACTTTAATATTCCATGAAACGAGAATAGCAGGAGTAAAGAGTTCTCCATGACAGAACTTGCATTTATATAAAGAAAGACTTGCATTTCTATAGCGCCTTTCACGACCACTGGACGTCCCAAACTCTTTACAGCCAATGAAGCATTTTTGAAGTGTAGTCACTGCTGTAATGTAGGAAATGCAGCAGCCAATTGAGTACAGCGGATTGACCAGATAATCTGTTTTAGTGATGTTGGTTGAGGGATAAATAATGGCCAGGAGTCTGGAGTGAACTCCCCTGCTATTCTTCGCAATAGTGACATTGGATCTTTTACGTCCACCTGAGAGGTCAGACGTGACCTCGGTTTAATGTCTTATTGAAAGGCGGCACCTCCGACAGTGCAGAACTCCCTCAGCACTGTACTGGAGTGTCAGCCTAGATTATGTGCTCAAGTCTCTAAGTGGGACTTGAACCCACAACCTTCTGACTTAAAGGCGAGTCCTTTTTTTCTGAAATGCAGATGTATCTTACTGTAATCCCAGAGAGTACAGTCAACAAGACATTGTCACCACTTTGAATTTTGCATCAAAAAACCCCTTCTGTACAAATCACCCCATAGCAATAAGTTCCCCTTCTCCCTTCTGCAACATTCATGAGCAGCAAACAAATTACTATATTTAAGAAGAAAATGATCTAGGAAGAATTTTTGGGACAATGACGGAAATGTCAGTATATAAGGACACTGTTCCTGAGTGAAGCTTTAACATACTCATACTAAACTTCTCCGTGCTTTTTAAAAAAAATGCAGGCATTAAACTGTTAAACAGTGGAGTTTAGTATGAGCATGTTAAGTGTTCAAAGGAACAGTACTGGTCAGAAAAAAATATCCCATCGATTCTCAAAAGGAGATTGATGAATTTAATGCTTTCTCGATTTCCAATCTGTTCCCTTGATTAGATTTAGCAACATGGTCGCTACACCGCAAAATCGAGCAACATTCATCAGTTCCACAGTCACCTTTCTGCGGAAGTACGAATTTGATGGTTTAGACCTGGACTGGGAGTACCCTGGCTCTCGAGACAGTCCAGCTGAAGATAAACAACGTTTCACAGTCTTGGTCAAGGTGAAAGGTCTACGGCTAATCTTTAATGTAACATCTTGTAGGAACATTACAGAAAAACAGCTTTGTATCTACTTCAGTAACAAAATCTCTTGCATCCCATTCCTTTTAGACAAGATTTTAGTTCTGCTAAAAGCTTTAGACAGTATGGAACAACAAAACAAGTGCAAATGAGTTTTAGAGACCCTAAAACCAATAATGCAGCCACAATACCTGTGAAGGCCACATCTTCATGAAAATGGCTGAAAAGGAAGCACTGAAAATGATCCCAATATATTTAGTTTACCCAGTATCTCAGGGTAGTACACACAGTATCATATAAAATAAGGCCCATGCCTATCCAATAATAGCAGTTTAAGAGACAGAATGCCCATGAATGGTACACTATCAACAGGAGCTGTGACTACAGTAATTAAGTTCTGAAGAATGTTTATCATATTAAAAATCAAAATGTACTCATTTTTCAAGGAATTGCTAGAGGCCTTTGATAAAGAGACACAGTCTACTGGGAAAAGCAGACTCCTGCTTACAGCTGCGGTTTCTCCTGGGAAAGAGACCATTGATGCCGGGTATGAGGTACCGGAGATTTCAAAGTAAGTACGACTTATAGAAAGATTGAAAATGACAACCTTTGGGAAAAAGCTTTCATTGTGGATCATTTAAAATATTATAAATAAACCAATTTAAGAGTTTTATTAGCCTTGTGAAGAACAGCTGTAGATTTTGATTGATGATAATTTTGAATATTGTGGGATAGAACCCTTCCTTACTCCCAATCTTAAGGTGCAAACAGCCTTTTTAACTCACTTTCTTCCTCTTTTAATGCTCCTCACCGTACACTATTTTTATGGTCGAAGGTTCAAGCAAGTGACCTGTTTCAATGATACTTCCATTACTACTGGCTAGCTGGCAACAAGCAGCACCAGAGACACATCCCTAACTGAAATTTAACACAAAGCAGCCATAGAAATAACACAACATTCTGTCTACTACAAGGAATAATATTTGTTATTTTTATTTTGGTTCGGTTTTATTCTTTCTGCTCAGCTTCCTAATTTCACTGCTGCAGCTGTAACTGCTGGGCAGTTTTCCAGTGCTGCTCTGTATTAAGCAGCAAGGGGCTGACTTTGTGGAGCGTGAGGCCGCTTGACCTTTCCCATTGCCCGAGATACTATTCTCCAACCTAGTGAGCACTGCCATCTAGTGGCTTGGCTGAGAAATAAAGAAACTCAGTCATCAAGAGTTGCCCTCGTCATAACAGTCAAAGATAGGATGCAAACCTGGAGCTGGGAATCAGTATTACCTACTATTAGAACCACTGGCCTACCAGTAATACTTACAACGACTATTATAATTAACTATTAAAAAGAACTTTGAATTGTAATGCTTCATGTAGTAACTTTTTTTTAACAGATATCTAGACTTTATCTGTGTGATGACATATGATTTTCATGGGTCCTGGGAGACTGTCAGTGGACACAATAGCCCTCTGTATCGTGGCTCTAACGACCAAGGCGTATTTATTTACTTTAATATAGTAAGTATGTTTGTAAAAAGTAACATCTATATCTTATCTTTTTCATTACCGCTGTAATATTTTACCAATATGTTTTAACAAAAGGTTTTTCATTTGTAAAAGCTCAATAAAGACATCAAGCTAAATTATCTTGTAGGACTATGCTGTAAAATACTGGAGAGACAATGGTATCCCAACAGAGAAACTAATTGTTGGATTCCCAACATATGGACGTAGCTTCACCCTTAGCACCTCCGCAACAGGTGTTGGTGCTCCAATATCGGGTCCTGGCGAAGATGGCCCATTAACCAGGGAGCCTGGATTCTGGGCCTACTATGAGGTGATTATGCTGAAAATGTTATTAATTTATCACATGATAAATTCGCTGAAGTTTATCTTAAATAGAAAATGATCAGGATTAAATTGTTTAAAAACATAGGGCTAGAATTTCCTTGGTGGTTCCCCGACCTCCCACCGTAACTTCCATGGAAACCCCAGCGAAATGGCATAAACGGCCATTTATCCTGTTTCTCCAGGATTTCTGTAAATCTTCCACCAAAACTATGGTGGGGGATCAGAAGAACGTTCAGGGAAATTCCAGGCTTTTATAGCACCTTCTAACAGCTCTCCGAGACATCTCAATGTGCTTCATATACAGTGAAGAATCACAGCAGTCATTTAGCGTACAGAAAGATCCCACAAAGAGCAACGACGTGAATACCCAGGTAATCAGTTTCAGTGATGTTGTTCCTAGGAATGTTGGGCCATGACATGACAGTAACTCCCTGCTCTTTTTCAAACTTTGCCATATGATCTTTACCAGCAGAACAGTCAGCTGGGAATTTAGTTTAACATCTCATTAAAGGGCAGCATTTCCAACAACAGGGCACTCTCTCGGTAATGCACGAGAGTTTTAGCCTTCATTATGTGCTTAAGTCCTGACATGGAACCCACAGCCTGCTGACTCTGGGCTGAGAATGTCACCAACGAAGACAAGCTGACACCCAAAGGGCTATAGATGTTACGAAGAGATATGCATGAAATTTTAAAAAATTCCTTAACTACAGTATACGGCCGATTTTCCAAAATGAACTGACAGATCATTATGGGGAGCAAGGCCACATGTTTCCCCATCTGGTGATGGTCTTCGCCAGATATGTCCAATCAGAAAATTGATTTTTTTTGTATCATACGATCATTCAAAAAGCCTACACTATTTGCCCTTAAAAAAGACTTGCTGAGATGATAAATCCCCCATCCCTTTGTGATTGATCCTCACTGTTAGCATTAAAAAGATAATCCCACACCCATTAAATATTCATATCCCTTTAATGTAAAATGTAATCTTTTTTTCGAAGGAATCTCTCATTCTGATAAAATTTCAACATTCTTCTTCTGTTACAGTTAAATATATTTTATTAATTAACAATGGGAATTGACTTAATACTGATTATAAATGGGACCGCAATTATGGGATACCGAGATTAATTTGTCTGAGATGTTAACAATACTTATTGATTTTGATTGACAGATCTGTACATTTGTGAAAACTGCTACCACACAATTGATTGAAGACCAGCAGGTTCCTTATGCATTCAAGGATAATCAATGGATTGGATATGACAATCAGCAGAGTTTTACGCTCAAAGTATGTGCTATAAGTTTATTTCCATAATTTCTTTTATTCGTTCATGGGATGTGGGCGTCGCTGGCGAGGCCAGCATTTATTGCCCATCCCTAATTGTTACTTGAGAAGGTAGTGGTGAACCGCCTTCTTGAACCGCTGCAGTCCATGAGGTGAAGGTACTCCCACAGTGCTGTTAGATAGGGCTTCCAGGTTTTTGACCCAGCGACGATGAAGGAACAGCAGTATATTTCCAAGTCAGGATGGTGTGTGACTTGGAGGGGAACTTGGAGGTGGTGGTGTTCCCATGCACCTGCTGCCCTTGACCTTCTAGGTGGTGGAGGTGGCGGGTTTGGGAGGTGCTGTTGAAGAAGCCTTGGTAAGTTGCTGCAGTGCATATTGTAGATGGTACACACTGGAGCCATGGTACACCGGTGGTGGAGGGAGTGAATGTTTAAGCTGGGGGATGGGGTGTCAATCAAGTAGGCTGCTTTGTCCTGGATGGTGTCGAGCTTCTTGAGTGTTGTTGGAGCTGCACTCATCCAGGCAAGTGGAGACTCCTGACACTCCTGACCTGTGCCTTGTAGATGGTGGAAAGGCGTTGGCATCTCAGGAGGTGAGACACTTGCCGCAGAATACCCAGCCTCTGACCTGCTCTTGTAACCACAGTATTTATGTGACTGGTTCAGTTAAGTTTCTGGTCAGTGGTGACCCCCAGGATGTTTATGTTGGGGGATGTGGTGATGGTAATCCCATTGAATGTCAAGGGATGGTGGTTAGACTCTCTCTTGTTGAAGAAGTCATTGCCTGGCATTTCTGTGGTGCGAATGTTACCTGCCACTTATCAGCCCCAACCTGAATGTTGTCCAGGTCTTGTTGCATGCGGGCATGGACTGCTTCATTATCTGAGGAGTTGCGAATGGAACTGAACACTGTGCAGTCATCAGCCAACATACCCACTTCTGAACCTATGATGGAGCGAAGGTCATTGATGAAGCAGCTGGAGATGGTTGGGCCTAGGACACTGCCCTGAGGAACTCCTGCAGCAATGTCCTGGGTTTGAGATGATTGACCTCCAACAACTACAACCATCTTCCTTTGTGCTAGGTATGGCTCCAGCCAGTGGAGAGTTTTTCCCGATTCCCACTGAGTTCAATTTTACTAGGTCTAGGGCTCCTTGATGCCACATTCGGTCAAATACTGTCTTGATGCCAAGGCCAGTCACTCTAACATTACCTCTACAATTGAGCTCTTTTATCCATGTTTGAATCAAGGCTGGAATGAGGTCTGGAGCTGAGTGTTCCTAGCGGAACCCAAACTGAGCATCAGTGAGTAGGCTATTGGTGAGTAAGTGCCGCTTGATAGCACTGTTGATGACACCTTCCATCACTTTGCTGATGATTGAGAGTAGACTGATGGGGCGGTAATTGGCCAGATTGGACTTGTCCTGCTTTTTGTGGACACAACATACCTGGGCAGTTTTCCACATTGTCGGGTAGATGCCAGTATTGTAGCTGTACTGGAACAGCTTGGCTAGAGGCGTGGCTAGTTCTGGAGCACAAGTCTTCAGCACGACAGCCAGGATGTTGTCGGGGCCCATAGCATTTGCTGTATCCAGTGCACTCAACCGTTTCTTGATATCTCGTGGAGTGAATCGAATTGGTTGAACACTGGCTTTTGTGATGGTGGGGACCTCAGGAGGAGGCCGAGATAGATCATCCACTCAGCACTTCTGGCTGAAGGTGGTTGAGAACGCTTCAGCCTTGTCTTTTGCACTCATGTGCTAGGCTACGCCATCATTGAGGATGGGGACGTTCATGGAGACTCGTCCTCCCATTAGTTGTTTAATGATCCACCACCATTCACGACTGGATGTGGCAGGACTGCAGAGCTTTGATCTGATCCGTTGGTTGTGGGATCGCTTAGCTCTGTTTATAGCATGCTGCTTCCGGTGTTTAACATGTATGTAGTCCTGTGTTGCAGCTTCAGTTGGCACTTCATTAGGTATGCCTGGTGCTACTCCTGGCATGCTCTTCAACACTGCTCATTGAACTAGGCTTGGTCCCCTGGCTTGATGTTAATGGTAGACTGAGGATATGCCGGGCAATGAGGTTAGAGATTGTGATGGAATACAATTCTGCTGCTGCTGATGGCCCACAGTGCCTCATGGATGCCCAGTTTTGAGCTGCTAGATCTGTTCTGAATCTATCCATTTAGCATGATGGTAGTGCCACACAACATGATGGAGGGTGTCCTCGGTGTGAAGACGGGACTTCATCGCCACTGTGCGGTGGTCACTCCTACCAATGTTGTCATGGACAGGTGCATCTGCGACAGGTAGATTGGTGAGGACGAGGTTAAGTAGGTTTTTGCCTCGTGTTGGTTCTCTCACCACCTGTCGCAGGCCCAGACTGGCAGTTATGTCCTTCATGACTCAGCCAGTAGTGGCGCTACCGAGTCACTCTTGGTGATGGACATTGAAGTCACCCACCCAGAGTACGTTTTGTGCTCTTGCTACCCTCAGTGCTTCTTCCAAGTGGTGTTCAACATGGAGGAGTGCTGATTCATCAGCTGAGGGAAGGCGGTAGGTGGTAATCAGCAGGAGGTTTCCTTGCCCATGTTTGACCTGATGCCATGAGATTTCATGGGGTCTGGAGTCAATGTTGAGGACTCCCAGGGCCACTCCCTCCCGACTGTATACCACTGTGCCACCACCTCTGGTGGGTCTGTCCTGCCGGTGGGACTGGACATACCCAGGGATGATGATGGAGGAGTCTGGGAGGTTGGCTGAAAGGTATGATTCTGTACAACAAGTTCCCAGATGTTAGTGAGGAGGACTTTGCAGGGTCGACTGGGCTTGGTTTGCCTTTGTCGTGTCCTAGTTCGATGCCGGGTGGTCCGTCCGGTTTTATTCTTAGCATACTTCTTTGTAGCAGTTTGGTACAACTGAGTGGCTTGCTAGGCTATTTCACAGGACAGTTAAGAGTCAAACACATTGCTGTGGGTCTGGAATCACATATAGGCCAGACCGGGTAAGGACGGCAGATTTCTTCCCTAAAAAATATTAGTGAACTAGATGGGTTTTTACGACAATCCGGTAGTTTTATGGTCACCATTACTGATACTGTACTAGCTTTATTAATTCCAGATTTATTTAATTAACTGAATTTAAATTCCCCAGCTACCATGGTGGGATTTTAACTCATGCCTCCAGATCATTAGACCAGGGCTCTGGATTAGTTCAGTAACATAACCACTATGCTACCATTCCGGTATGCCATAAGTATTCAGTTTACAGTTCAATAACAGCACAGATCTACACAGGTCACAGTAAGATAATTTTATTAATACAGGTAAATCAATGGAGGTTTTTTTTCAATCATCAACTTAGAAACTGGTTAAGTAATATTGTTCACTTTTAAAAAAATCAATGATTGTTATGTCATTCAGGCACTGCAAAAATGGGGAGCAAAGGTAATGGCCTAAAAATGCGAGTGCGACACGAAAGCTGCCGGTGCCACCACAGCCATGGATTAACGGCCGCTGATAATAGTGGCGCTGGTAGGAGAGAATAATCCTCGCTGGGGACTAATGATTAGTAGCCCAGCGCTAAACTGACCGCGTAACGCCCTCCTGCTGGCGTTCGTCCCGGCATCAGGCCCCAATGTGGCGTCCACAAGTGGCGTTGCAGTTTCGCGCAGCCTCTGAAAGCGAGGCTGTGATTTCGCAAAGCATTGTGGGATGTTAAAAGGGCAATGCATTGTTGTTTTCTTAAAATGGTAATGCTTTCTGGAATGATAAAAATAAAAATGATGTAAAAATATGCAGCTTTCAGCCTTACAGCTCAACTGCCTTCTGAAAAAAGTATTGGCCCAGAAATTCGCCTCTCCGGCTTGCCGCGGGGGTAAGGATTGCGCGCGCTCTTACCTACCGCGCCTGCCGTTGTGTTTTGGGCCCACAGGAACTTCGGGTCCTGGGCCTCTCCCAACTGCCGGCGCACAGTGCTTGCGTGTCCCAGGGGCGCAGTTAGTGCGATGCATCCCCTGGGATCACGTGGGCCATGGAGAGCCAATGGCAGCAGACCATCTTTCATTCATAGATTTGACAGGAGACCTGTCAAATCTGTGAATTGAAATCGGCCCCAAAAGAACAGCTAAACTTAAAAGAATTTTTTTTTAAAAACCATCACATTTATAAAATAACTATAGTTAAATAAATTAACCACTTTAAAGAAAAATTTTAATTTTTGAAAAAATTTAAATACTTTTTAAAAGTGATAAAAATAAACTTACCTTTCTTTAAAGTATCTAAAAAAGATAAATCTGTTGAAAATTTTTTTAAATTATACTTAATTAACTACTTACCTTGTTGAAAACGGGTCTTGCGCCTCCTTTTTAATAGCGTAGTTTCTTTAATACTTACCCTCGCGTAGAAACCTGAAAAAAATCTAAGTTTGCTGCGTGCGCGCAGCCTCTAGCGCGCACGCGGTTCACCTAGGAACCGCCCCCTTCACCAGACCGGAAGTTCCGGTTTCCCGCGCATGCGCAGTGCATGCAGGAAACCGGCACTTCGGGACGTCTTACGGGTGAGTACGCACTGTGTACTCACGCGGGAAGGGCCGAATTTTTGGCCCATTAACATTTGAAAAAAAAAATTCACAAATGGGAGTCTTCAGCTCTTAAAGCTGAATTCCCTTCCGCACCTAAAAAAAAAAGGGAAAAGTTCTTCAGCGCTATCACAAATAGCTTAGCGATCCAGGGAAGGGGCGCCCAGGGTCTCGCACGCAGCACTCCAGCATTGTGCAGGGGGGTCAACACTTCAAGAGGGGTACTGTACCCACAGGGGCCAGGAGGCCCTCCAGAAAGAATGATGTGGGACCAGGTCACCGAGGCCGTCACTGCCAGCAACGTCACCCCCACCACCTGGCTCCAGTGCCCAAAGAAGCTTCATGACCTCAGAGCAGTGGTCAAGGTCAATGAATGCATCTTCAAAAGCCATCTCCTACCAACTGCATCACTAGCCTCACACGCTGCTCAATGCACGACTACCCCCCTCCCCCCCCCGCCCAATCGCTCACCTACCAACAATATGTACCAGTCACGAGGCACACCTCCCATTCCTAGCTTCACCTCACCTCCTTCGAGGAGACGGTGCTGACCATTCTTGGCAGGGGCATGGCTGAGCCCTTGGCCAGCAGCAATGCAGAAAGGATACAAGATGCTGATATCCTCATACATTATCCTCCTTCTCCAATTTACATCTTTCTTTCCCGCCCTCCCCTCACCACAACTCCAACCTGTGCCTTCCTCATTTCACACACCTAAAAAATGCAGCCTGCCCAGCTAGTAGTTGGCCAAGAAGAGGGAGAGGCAAGAGAAAAGAAGATCAAGAAGCTCATCACTTGATTTGACACACCCAGCCACCAGCTCTTCAAGGTCGACCAGCAAGGCCATTTGCAGTGCCCCCACTGAAAGTCAGCAGCCTTCCACCAGCCACACTACAGCTACTGGGGTAGCGCTGCATCACATCAGTAAGATAGGCAAAGGCACACGCAAGACAGTCCCTAAGGGAATGCATAAGAGTGATGAGTTGATTTCTTGCTGTCATATTGGATGGATAGATGTATAAAGTTGGATTGGAAAGTTTGCTTTTGTGATGGCTTTTATTTCAGCATTGTGGCCAAGAGGACGCTGTGATGGTCAGTAAGGTAAGGGAAGGTAAGGTGTGGGGCAAATGTTGAATTCCATCCCGCATATCCCAGCCAGAAAGGGGCTGTCTGGGTTGCTTCCTTCCTCCTCTTCTGCGTCTTCCTCTTCTGCGTCTTCCTCTTCTGCATCTTCCTCTTCCCTCTGCGAGCGGATACTGTAAATCTGAAATTAAAGCATAAAATGCTGGAAATACTCAGCAGGTCAGGCAGCATCTTGACCTGAGATGTGAACTTTGTTTCTCTCTCGACAGATGTTGCCTGACCTTCTGAGTATTTGCAGCATTTTCTGTCTTCTCGGAGGCCTTCCTTTACCATCCGAGGCCTTGCAAGCGTCCAGTAGCACTCCCTGCACACTTAAAAAAAACTTTTATCATGTATTGCAGCAAGCCACTACTTCAATAAAAAATTTTAAAATCCAATCCAAAAATACAAACTTACCTAAAAGATGTGTATGTCCCTTTAAGAGGTGCTGACAGCGCATCTATTAGTCTGCTGAACTCTGGGTTTACATGGTGAGCTTAGGACCCAGCGTTGAACTCAGCGCAAAGGTCCATGTTCGCCAAGGTGACATCGCCTTTCCCTCATTTACATTTGCAGGGCCATCGCTTTTACCGCCAGCGCTGCCGGCCCTCGGAAAATGGCGGACGCCACTGGACCCACCACCAGCTGGCAAAAGAGCAGCGGCTGCCGTGTTGTCGCAAAATTATGCTGGTAATCGCTGGCATAAAACACCCAAATCTTTAGCCCAATATTCCGAGGTTATAGTCGAAGTTGAAGAAAGTAGGTCTGGTCTGGTGATAGGGATTATCCAGTGATTACCCACACAACTCTGAATGTTGTCCAATTCTGACAGGTCGCACTCTGTACGGGATCATGTGCCACAGTATGTTATGATAGTATTTCTCCTACCATAGGATGTGCTCACATATTTTAAACATGATCTAAATATGAAAACATTTGTCTTTAGCTTAGTCAGTGTAACTTATAGCCGACGATCTGTTCTGATCACGGTAAGAAAAGTAAATTCAAATTAAAGTTGCAACACCAGCAGATAGGCACATAAGAGGGGTCACTGTAGCATCAACACTACAAGTAAGGAACATCCAGGAGTTGGTAAATCTTGCAGTTATACACATTCATTTCACGCTCCATGATAGATCCATTCCACACCCCATGTGATGTGATAGACCCATTCCATAATTCATGTTCTAAGATGAATCCATTCCATATTTTGAATTGGATACAAATACAGGTTTTGTAGACCATCATTGTGATAGGCTATGAGCAACATGATATCATACTGCATGATTGACAGAAACACTGAGGATGTAAGAGCTGGAGCACATGTGTAAAGAAGATTATGTAACTGAGATTAAGCACAATACTGTATAATGGATTTGTTTTGAACAGAAGAATGCCCTGTGCCATTATTCACTGGAGTAACAATAAATATAGTCAAGTGGGAAAAACCTTATTTCAAGGTATTATACGAGTTCTGATAGAAAAACAACATAGTACAATACAATCGGGCTGCAATAATCTTGGAAAAACATGCTGATGTAAAAGAATAAGTCTGGAAACGATGGCAGCGATATTCCTCTCCTCGCTGCGATCCTGACCACAACACACCCAAAGTGCACTGTGCCCCACCTGACCTGAATCCAGCCTGACTTGAATCAACAATTCAATGGGCCCGTGTTAGAAAGAAAGGCATCGTACCTTCTTAGGCTTTCCTCGCCTTACTGCCTGCCCTCTCAGACCCTCCAATCTGAGGGGGACCAGATGTGAGGGCTCCTGACAGTTTCTTCAGGCATCCCGCTAAAGAAGCTGTGTTTAGAGGCATTGCTTGTTCCCTCCGCCTCATTTCCATGGCATTACGATGCCTGCACCTGTTGTTCCTCTTCCCCAGGCGAAGCCCCAGAAAGCTCAAAGCAATGTAAAAGTCCCATGGGCCTCCTTCCTTTTACCTCTCCTATATGTTTGGGAACTGAGTATTCCTCAGTGGTGTAGGAGAGGATTATCAGAGACAATATATCTAGCAGAACATTTTTGAACAGGAAAAGCATTAGGTCTTGAATAAAATGCCAATTTCATTTAACAAAACGCACTTATTAGGTTTTTTTTAAATCTTTTTAACTGTAGACTCAGTGGCTGAAGGATAACAACTTTGGAGGTGCCATGGTGTGGGCTTTGGATCTGGATGATTTCAGTGGAAGTAAATGCAACGAAGGAGTTTACCCTTTGATCAACACATTGAAGTCCCTCCTTGAGATTAATGGTTTGGATGAATTATTATATGTAACCCAACTAAAATTAAACTGCATCCTATTGCTACAATCTATAATATGTTAACAAATCTTATGTCTGCATGCACTTCCTGTGTACAAAGCCTCACTTCCTGCTGTCATGCTTGTGTCTAGATTTTCCATTCTAAATTCCTCTGTCCACATTTCTAATGGAAACTGCCTCTATATACTTCTCGGGCTGTAATTACACACTCCCATCAGTGGTGGCGCTGTCACGCCTCAGTTCTGCATCTCTCAGTGCCTGGCCTACACTGTGGAGAAACTCCTGTGCACCAACAAACTTTACTTCTCTGCTTCATAATTTGCCATACGTTTTGCTATTTTACTATAATTAATAATATAAAACAAAAGTATTTGATGAAAAAATGACATAATGCATGACTTTCATTGAGGACTGCATTACACCAGCAGCCCCCGGTCCAATTGCCCCCCCACCCGCTAACCCAGCACCTGCCTACAGGCTACACTTGGTCTTGACTGCCCATGTGCAATGCTATGGGAGATTGAGTAATATTATTATAAACAGCTAATTGTGACACAAATAATGGCAATGTCAAGTTCTCTAAATATGTAAGATTTAAAATTACAAATGATGGTTTAAGTTACCTTGGGAGAAGGTGCTCGTAGGTCAAATGCAAAAGCAAAGTTCTCAACCTGATTTACAAATCCCTCCACGGCCTCAACCCATTCTTCCTCTGCAACCTCCTTCAGGCCTACGTGCTAACATGCATACTCTACTCTTCCAGCTCTAGTCTCTGTTTTATCCCTTCCTCCACTCCACCTACAATGGCAGAGTCTTCAACTGTCTTGGCCCTACACTCTGGAGCTCTGTTCCTATAACCTTCTTCACCCCGTCCCCCTACAGAACCTCCTCAAATCCTTCCTCTTTGGTCATGGCTTCAGTCACCTCCCCAATTTCTCTCCTACTGCTGCTCAGTGTCCTTTTCCGCCTCTGTGCAGCGCGTTTTGCGTTCAAGGTGCTATGTAATTGCAAGTTCTTGTGAAGGAGAACTTCCTGATATCAGGCCTAAATTTGCATTCTCATACTTTGTGCCCACTGGTCCTGTTGCCACAATGTAATTTTATGTGTCGAGGCAACTGAGTATGACAAGAGAATGAAAATCTTAATCAACTTAATCGGATCCAAATCATTAAAATACTATTCACATTTTGTTTTACAGAATGTGAGCCATCATCAGATACAGCAGCACCACCTGAAACCATTATCACTACCTCTACTCCAATCACCATTATTACAACTACTATTACTGATACCAGTTTGGACGAAGTGTGCCAAAGCAAGCCTGATGGGTTATATGCTGACCCAAATGATCGTAGTAAATATTACCAGTGTAATGGTGGACAATCCTACCATCAGATTTGTCCTGAAGCTTTGATCTTTGATGAAAATTGTCGCTGTTGCAATTGGCCTTAATTACTTTAACGGTATTAAGTAGATTTGATTGCAACATATTGCCTCAAAATATAAATTTAAAGCACGTAAAATTAAAATGAATTTGATAATGTGTTAGTCTTTCATTGTATCTACCAGAATTCAATGTGGGTGTGTAAGATTGTGCTGTAAGTAACCACAGCTGTATTTTCATTTTATTAAACTGATTGTTGTGATAAATTACTTGTTTATGAGGAAAGATGTTCTAAAAAATAAATAGCAGAGAATCACAGAGAAGTGAATAGTTTGACTATTTGTCAATGGAAACAGGTGCAATGGTGTCAACAAAGAACCTGAGCATGATATTTGTGTGATTTTATAATCAGCCTCTGGACACAGTAAACAATGACCCTGCTTGATTTGTTAACGCTGTCTTATTTTCCCTGTATTCCTTTGCTCTCTCTGTAACATTTCATTTTCTTTCAGCGCAAAACAATATAAAATGAGAAGTGATCTTGGATTGAACATTTTCTGCTATTCTGTTTTGGATTTTTAATTCCCTTTGTCTCATATTTACTTGCACCCACACAGAAACTTTCGGGTAGAGGGGTGGATACGTACACAAGCACAACACTCTGTAGCTTGTGCCCATGTCCGACACAGACAAGAGGAAGCAGCATCAACATAATGTAGCCGCATTTTGCCCCCCGCCCCACTCCGCTCCCCGCTCCACCCTGCAATGGTGGTGAGTGTGAAAGGAATGGCTTGGGCATTGTAGGGATGCTTTATGGTGTGGGTGTGGGTGTGGGGTGGTGCCAACCTGGTGCATCATGTGGCAGCCAGGGTGTACAGTGTCAAGTGAAGTAAATCTGGCCATGATGAGGCCATCCCTGGCCTCTCGGGCAGCAATGTGGTGGGGTGCGGATACCCTGTGTCCTGTGCAGCATCAGGTGATTGCGGAGAAGGTTGGTGTTGTTGGTGCTGCTGGTGTGCCTGGTGCTGCTGGGGTTGGGGCTCATCGTGGTCCACTTCTGAGGACCAAGGTGAGACAGTATAAATGGCACCCATGTTGCTGGAATAGATGGCAGGTGAAGTACAGATGACAGAAGCATTCTGTCAATGGTGAGAGAGTTCTTCCAATGAGGTGACACTGGATGGAGACGTTGCTGGAAAGACTTGCAGCCTGCAGAATCTGTGCTGGAAATGGACTGAGCAACAGCTTCTGCCTGAGGAAAGTGATCATCTGTCAGAACTCCCGCCTCAGGTTGACAGACGTGGTTCCCAAGCTACGTGAATCCCGTGGCCATGCAAGGAAATGTAAAATGTAGGGGGAAAAAGGCTGTTAAGTGCCTGTAAACTACGTGATAACGATTTCAATTAGGTCGCCTGCCGCTGCCAGTTGTGTCGGCTCCACGATGACAGACGCGCCTGGGGGAAAGGCGCGTGGGGGCAGGATGACAGCGGCTCACAACCCGCTGTCAAAATAAAAACAACTTTCCCACCTGACCCGCCACCGATTATGCCCACTACCTCCCCGGAAAGTTCCGGCCACTTGTCTTTGTTACTGTCTCCTGCTGTTTCGAGATGCAACAAAAACTTAATGGGAATGAGAAGCCCTTAACTTAACCTATGACAATACAGCACCCCCTCAGCGCTGCACTGGAATGTCAGCCTAGCTTACTCACTCCAGTCCTGGTGTGTGACTTTAACCCGCAATCCTCTGACCCAGAGTGACATCACCTGAACCAATGAAACCAAGTGGACATACATTTATTATAAATTTGTGAATTAAGATATTAAAGTGCTTTATTTAAACAGTGATAAATGTTTGGAATAATTTGTCAGGTAAAGTGCTGGAGAAACAAATATTAGCGATGTCCAAAATGCAGTTAGACACTAAAATCAGGGAGGTAAGATACGAGAGGGATTGTTTTATTTGATCTTAAGATGTGAGAAACACTAGCAAGTCCATATTTATTGTCCATCATTCACGCTGGCCTATCAATGAGTGGAAAAACTAATCCCTAATCTGTACTCTTGGCTGTGGTGTGGTAATTTTGTACTTGTCCTCTAATACTACAATCACAGTTTCAATTAAGTAATCTGCTGAAAGTTTCATTTTCACGTTCCTCGTACAACCATAAGTAGAGATATGATTAAATATTTATTATATTTTCCAGTATAATACAAGACATCATGTTTGATATTATTTAAGTCAATGGTGGAAATATTATGGTTGAATTAAGCAAATAAACAGGATTCCCAAGGGCAGGTGAGTCCGCAGTTCTCTCCTTTATTGTCCTCGTGTCTAATTTGCCTAGAATCATAGACTCGTAGAATGATACTGCACAGAAAGAGGCTATTCGGCCCATCGTGCCTGTGCCGGCTCTTTGAAAGAGCTCTCCAATTAGTCCCACCTCCCTGCTCTTTCCCCATAGCCCTGCAATTTTTCCACTTCAAGTATTTATCGAATTCCCTTTTGAAAGTTATTATTGAATCTGCTTCCACCACCCGTTCAGACAATGCATTCCTGGTCATAACAACTGGCTGCATAAAAACATATTTCCTCATGTCACCTCTGGTTCCTTTGTCTATTGCCTTAAATCAGTTTCTCCTTATTAATCTGTCAAAACCCATCATGATTTTGAACACCTGTATCAAACCTCCTCTTAACCTTCACTGCTCTAAGGAGATCTACCCCAATTTCTCCACGTAACTGAAGTCTTTCATCCCTGGTACCATTCCAGTAAATCTCCTCTGCACCCTCTCCAAGGCATTGATATTCTTCCTAAAGTGTTTTGTGCAGAACTGGACACAATACTCCAGCTGGGGCCCAACCATTATTTTATAAGGGCATTGCATAACTTCCTTGCTTTTGTACTCTTATGCCTCTATTAATAAAGCCAAGATCTCATATGCCTTTTTAACAGCCTTATCGACTTGTCCTGCCACCTTCAAAGACTTGTGAACATACACCCTAGGTCTCACTGTTCCTGCACCCCCTCCTGCGTGTATCTTTCCTATAAAATACATTAATTATGGTAGATATGAGATCATTGTGACTCAAGTACACATAACACACTGGATTAGATGGATTTGATTTGATCACTCCAGCCACATGTAAACTGGGTCTATCATCAGTAAGACAGCAATAGTTAAAAAAAAACACAAAGTAAACATATAGCTCTCCATTTATTATTTTGCTTTTTCAACCACAATTATTCTTTATAGATGAGACAAATTCTTAGACCCAGCACATTCACTTCATGAGGTGTTTGCACATATCAGTAATTAAACAGAAAACCAGTTTCAGCTTCATTGTGTTGGCTAAAGATCATTTAGCAAAAAATAAAGTGTGCTATTGTTTTCCAATGAACATTTTACCACACACTTGGCATTAACAAGGAAATTTGTATGTGTTTATGTTATAGCTACTGTGTGTGTTAAGGTATATTTACATTACTGCACTGTTCTCTTGCACAGTTGTTGGCACTGCAGAGCATCGACCTATTGGCATCTGTTCAACCAATGGGAGTGGAAACTTTTATTTGGGTCGTTGGCTGAAGGCATTCTGACCTGGCCTTCTAAGCACACCAGCCACGATTTCGCTGACCGAGGCGGCCAAGGTTCATGTCACATTCCCAGCCCGCTGCCCACTGCAGCCCGCACTCGCCAAGCGATTTTACGTTAATAGGGCTTGCTAAGCCCGCCCTGCGAGGTTCCCGGCCAATTAATAGGAAGCGGGTCTGATGACATCATTTGATGACGCGTCATCAGCCGGTTTCCTTAAAGGGGCCATGTCCAAATTGATTTTGACAGTTGTGCTGTCAGTGTTCTACAGCATTGAGGTGCTGCAAACACTGACAAGCACTGCACAAAAGGTGCACGGCTGCACCCAGGCTCTCCCATGACTTCCTCCATATACTTATGGAGGGAGTCACAGCACGCAGGGAGGTTCTCTTCCCTTCCCATGGGCAGAAGAGACCTCCCCAGGAGATCAACGCAGCCTGACTGCACATTGCACAGGAGGGCACAAGCAGGGATGTCGTCAGGAGGACCAGGCTGCAGTGGCACAAGCCTTTCAATGATCTGAGTGATCACGAAATGTTACTGCCAAGCCACACTCAATCTCATCCTGCTGTGCCACTCATCACATCCACATCACTCTGCTTTCCCTACCCTACTCCTGCACATCTTTACTCACACCAACTTAACTTGCACCTCCACCCATCCCTCTCTATCTACATTATCACTTCCCCATCTCACTAGCCACCCCTCACATTGACCCTGAACCTACTGCAAGCATACGAACTAACAACACACAAGGGTAGGCACTTGGGTGGTTTAGCCAATGTTCATGCGAAGTTTCTGTTAATGTGGTGTCAAACATTGAAATCTATATTTTCAACACTTTACCTTATTGGACAGATCTGTGCTCACCTTTGGAAGTGTCTTAGTGAGTTCCAGTGAATGTTGAGACATAACATTCTTCTCCCCCCGCCTCACCCCCAATGGTGATGAGTATGAAAGGAATGGGTTGGACATTGTAAGGATTCTTTATGGTGTTGGCGTGGGCTGGTGCCAACCTAGCGCATCATGTGGCAGCCAGTGTGTACAGCGTCAAGTGAAGTAAATCTGCAGGGATTCAGAGGACCAAGGTGAGATTTTTTTTGAGGGCACCGATGTTGCTGGAATAGATGGCAGCTGAAGTTGAGATAACAGAAGCGATCTGTCAATGGTGAGAGAGCTTGCTCCAAGGAGGTGACAGTGGATAGAGAGTTTACTCCAAACACTTCCAAACTGCATACAGCTCAAAAGTGTCTTCCAAGTCCTGAAGGCTCAAGCTTCTGACATTGGAAAGAGACCAGCTGTGAAATGGTAGCTTTCATACCACTTTTGCAGCTGTCACCTATTCACAGCTTTGGGGAGACGGAGAACCCGAACTACTTACCTGACGTGATCTCCAAACGACGTGAACCATGTTAAAAAAGTGGTAAAATAGAAATAGGCTGGCAAAATAGTAGTTAACAAGCACTTAACAAGCAGTTAATTTTCGTAAATGCCTCCCCCGCCGCTTGGTGTCGGGTCTGTTCTGAAATTGCAGACCCGACACTTTGGAAACTTACATGGAGACAGGTTTGGAGCGAGCTCCCAACCCGCTGTCAATCATTTTGATTTTGACAGCAGACCCGCCTCCGAACCCGCCCTCTGAGCACTGGCAAAATCGCGGCCACCAAGTCAGGTCAGGACAGCAGAGTGCATGTGTCATGTTGTACAATTGCATCATAACACAAGTATATATAACATGCTGGGCTGATTCAGGGCTTGTTTTGGACCCATATGGCAATTTCGTTTTTAACATAAAGGAAGAGGACTATACTGTCCTGTGCCTCCCTTTTCTATTGGCCTATTGGAGGGGGTCACATATGAAGATTATACCAAATTGGGTCTATAGGAAATCAGAGGCACAACGTAAGAAGCAGTTAAGCGTCACCAACTATAAGAATATGAAAATATACAGGGAAAAGGCATGGGGACGTGATTAGATAGTTCCTGTTGAGGAGCTAGCACTGGCCAAGGTGCGATGGACTGAATGGCCTGCTTCAATGCTGGAATTTCTGTGATTCTATAACACTGAGTTTTGGTTTGACATTGTTTTCCCTTAACCCAAGGGAAGTGTAAAAGTGCCTTTAGAACTGCATCCCATGCTTTGGGATACCGTTGCAACTCATATGCGTGCGCTTAAAAGAGCGGCTTTACAGGAATGCACCTACTCTTCAAGCAGCTGGTCATTTATTCACAAATTCAGGGAGGTGGCGTTAGTCAACCCTCTTATCTTAAGGTTAAACATAATGAAATCCAATAATTAACACCTGAAACGCTAATTCCAAAATTAGGGTAAAACCCAATTTAAAGATTGGAAACATCAACGTCGGCATATTCCAGGTCTTGTGTTAACACACGCAGCTACTGTCCCCGTTTGGCACAGAGAGCAGATTATCTCTCTTTCAACTGGCAGCATCTACAAAGGTCACACCTTCAGTTGCCCGTGTCATATATAGATGGCCAAAAGTTGTTTGGGGAAGGAGGTGCTGCGGGTGCAGCTAATGGTGCCCAGCAACTCCTTTTCGTATTAAACTTTGTGAAAGCAGTTGTATTTTATTTATACCTTACTACATTTCTTTGCTATTTAAACATTTTCTGATTCTTCATGCGTGAGCCTTGACAGTGAGTCACGTCATGCTAATTTTCCACCAAAGCGTTCACTGTGGGACTTGTTCCTGTTGTCACCAGATGTCCACAGAGGGGCACTGCCAGCCAAGGCCACTGGAAAGTGATTAGGCACAAGAACCTTACCTGATTTTTCCTTCCCTAATCGAGGGGTATTAAAGCTAATTGTAGTGCCCATACTGACACCCCATTTGAAATCAGCGAACAAACAATGGCTCGGAATTTGCGGTGCCAAAGCAAGCTGCCCACAGATCTCGCTATCTCTGTGGCATGAAATTTGCCTTTTTCGATGCGCCAGTGATTTCAGCACAGTATAGTGGGGATTCCCTAGTGTGATCTGCTGTGACATCAAGAAGCTGTCTAAGCAGCCAATCACATTGCAGAATTCTGAGAGACAGGGAACCAGGAAATGAGAACCTGCTTTTATCCTGACTTTTTAAAAATGTTAGAGAGTAAAACAAAGAGTGGGGCTCTCACATGGTGATAAGGTAGAACCTGATGTATCATGAACAAACATTTAAAAAAATGTTTTTTTTAACTTTCTTAATAATTGTAATTTTTATCATAATGGAAAAATTTGACACACCACAAAAATAAAATTAGTTTTTCAGGGCTGTAACATTTGTTTAGCAGTCAATACATTGATAAAACCATTAAATGTTAAGCCATGTTGGAATAGGTGTAACTGGGATTTACAATAGCATATTAACTGCTAAACAACAGTTCTGGCCCTGAAAAACTAATCTTTATATTTGTGGAATGTCAAATTTCTCCAGTATGATAAAAATTACAACTTCTTTTAAACAATAATATTTTAAAGTTTCTTCATGATATTTCAAATTCTACCTTATCCCCATGTTAAAGTCCCAATCTTAATTTTTAAAAAGTGAGGATAAAAGCTGCTTTTTATTTCTTGGTTTGCTTTCTGTGAGAATTCTTCAATGTGATTTGCTGTTTACACAGCAGCATCATCATAGGAACCCCCTATTCACAGTGCTACAATCAATTACACGTCGAGAAACCTTAAGCTTTCACCACAGAGATCTCGCGATCTCTGTGGGTAGCTTTCTTCGAGGTCAGCGGTGAGTGCTTATGCTTCACCGCTGACCACAAATTATGGGCCATTGTGATTTTCCAAGTGCCCTGTTACCACGTCCTAAATAATAGATTCTAGCTTTTTCCCTACTACTGATGTCAAGCTAACTGGCCTATAGTTCCCTTTTCTTTTCTCTCCCTCCTTTCTTGAACAGCAGGGTTTATATTTGCTACCTTCCAATCCACGGGGACCATTTTAGAATCTAGGGAATTCTGGAAGATCAAACCCAATTCATCCACTATCTCTGCAGCCACCACTTTTAAAACCCTAGGATGTAGGGCATCAGGCCCAGGGAATTTGGTAGCTTTTAGTCCCATAATTTCTCGAGTACTTTTCCTTTACTAATATTAATTACTTTAAGTTCCTCACTCTCATTAGACCCTTGGTTCCCCACTATTTCCAGAATGTTTTTTGTGTCTTCTACTGTGAAGACAGACACAAAATATTTGTTTAACTTCTCTGCCATTTCCTTATTCTCCATTATAATTTTTCCTGTCTCTGCCTCTAAGGGACCCATATTTACTTTTGTTGATCTCTTCCTTTTTACATACTTGTAAAAGCTCTTACAATCTGTTTTTATAGGTCTTGCTAGTTTACTCTCATTCTATTTTCTTCCTCTTTATCAATTTCTTGGTCGTCCTTTGCTGATTTTTAAAACCCTCCCAATCCTCAGGCTTACTACTCTTTTTGGCAACATTGTAAGCCTCTTCTTTTAATCTAATACTATCCTTAACTTCTCTAGTTAGCCATGGCTGTACCATTTTTCCAGTGGAGTTTTTATTCCTCAAGGGAATGTATATTCATTGAGAATTATGAATTTTTTATTTAAATGTTTGCCATTGCTTATCTACAGTCATATCTTTTAATCTAATTTCCCAATCTACCGCAGCCAATTCTCCCCTCATACCTATGTAATTGGCTTTATTTAAGTTTAAGACTCTTGTTTCAGACTTAACCACATCACTCTCAAACTTAATATGAAATTCTATCATATTATGATCACTCTTCCCCAGAGGATCCTTTACTAAAAGATTACTAATTAACCCTGTCTCATTACACAATACTAGATTTAAAATACCCTGTTCCCTAGTTGCTCCCTCGACATATTGTTCAAGTAAACTGTCTCTAATGCATTCCATGATCTCGTCCTCCAAGCTAATTTTGCCAATTTGGTTTTATGAAGATTAAAGTCCCCCAGGGTTATTGCATTACCCTCATTATATGCTCCTCTAATTTCCTGATTTATACTCTGTCCAACACTATGATTATTGTTAGGGGAGCTATAAACTAGTTCCACCTGTGTTTTCAGCCCTCTTTTATTTCTTAACTCCATCCATACTGATTCTACTTCCTGATTTTCTGGGCCAAGATGCTTTCTCCCTACTGCCATTATCTCATCTTTTATTATCAGGGCTACCCCACCTCCTTTTCCATTTTGCCTATCTTTTGTAAAAGTCACGTACTCTGGAATATTTAGTTCCCAACTTTGGTCACCCTGCAACCAATTCTCAGCAATGGCTATTAGATCAAACCCATTTATCTTTACTTGTGGCATTAAATCATCTATCTTGTTCTGAATGCTTCATGCATTCAGATATGGCGCCTTTAATTTTAACTTTTTACTATTTTTCCTTGATGCAGCCTTAGTCACTAATGCCCTATTACCGTTATTAAACTCTCTGTCCCTTCCTGACAGGACATCAGGGGAACTCCCCTGCTCTTCTTCGAATAGTGTCATGGAATCTTTTACGTCCAACTGAAAAAGATGACGAGGCCTCAGTTTAATGTCACATATGAAAGACGGCACCTGCATCAGTAAAGCAATCCTTCATCTGTAGTGCCAGCTGAGATTATCTGCTTGAACCCACGATCTTCTGACTCAAAGTGAGAGAGTGCTACCACTGAGCCAAGGCTGACATCTTGGTAGGAACAAATCGGGGTGCCAGCTAAGCAGCAAGAAAGCAGTAATGCAAGGTAAGAACTGATTAAGTGCCAGAGATGCTCTAAATAGGAATCGGGGTAGTCCCAAGGTAAGGTCCAGATGTCATTAAGAGATCACACAAGGTACAGGTATTTGTTTTCCTGAGGTGTGATTGGTGTGTGGACCAAATGCTAGGTTGGGACAAGGCAAGTCCTGAGGTAACAAAAGGATGTACTAAAACAGGTAGCATGGTAACAGGGGCCAGGTGAGTGTTGAAATAAGTTAATGGCACTAGGTGGGGGTCAGGTGAGCTTTTGATGCTGGGCTGGTATCACGCAAGAGTCAGCTGGGTCAGGGTATTACACAGAGCAAGGCAAGCTCGATGCAAGGACTGAGACCATTTTCTAATATAAGCCAGGGGCAGTCCAGAAAAATAAGGACAAAGGCCACAGTCAGTCCAAAGAAGGCATTGTAGAATTATACAGCACAGAAGGAGGCCATTCGACCCATCGGCCTGTGCTGGCTCTTTGAAAGAGCTATCCAATTAGTCCCGCTCCACTGCTCTTTTCTTGGGGGTCAATTCGCCGAGTTCACACTGCCGACAAAGAGCTTCACGCAGCAGGAGCAGGAATTTGGGATCAGACATCACTGCACCTTGTTCTCTGCCCACATGATTTTTTGTCAAATAATTTTCACGCTCTGACTTCTGCGCCCAAATTTCCAAGATCAGCTGGATTTCCAAACTCTGCACTCTGAGCACCAACTCATAAAATGTACCCCTATATCAGCTGGATAGCCCTCATACACTAGCCTAGTTACATCTTAAAAGAATTCCTGTAAGTTTTTTCCCCTTTTAATTCAAAAACCATGCGGGTTACTCATTATGCTCGCTCTGCTCTTTACATGATCATTGACAGCATATTGTATAGTGCCCTCAAGCAAACTCCCACTACGTAAATTAGGCATGTTTCTGTGTGTTACTTCTCGGAAAATTGGAGAACATCTGCTATCCTTCATTCCTCGGCTACTACACCAGCTCCCAGAATTATCAACCATTGCTTCACTAGTTAGCTCTTTCGTTTCTTTAACAGTTCTAAGATGTAATTCACTTGGCTCAGGACCCTTTCATCTTTCTCGCTGGGAATTTCTCCAGAGCTGCTCCCACTCTGGCACTGTAACTACACCGAAAGAGCGGTGGAAATCCCACTTACGTATCTAAACGGGGTTTCCGTCACACTTTCGGCAAAGTTAAGGACAGGCTTTATTACCCTCTACATGTTGCAGATTTCATAACTACCTTATTACGTCTGGGATTTGTGCATTGGCCTCCTTTGCGAAGACTGATGTGAAGAATCCTTTTAATGGAAGTCAAAGAGGTTGAGGAGATGTGTCCTTGAGGCCGATATTCAACACTACAGGAGAGAGCTGTAGAAAGTATCCATCTGTGGAAAATGAAGTTAACAGAATTGTGTGCATGTTCTTTGGGAGTCTTATGCGGTTCTCTAAATCATTGATGTCCCTTTTAGCAAGTATTCTCTTCATTCTTCTAATCAATGTACTTATTCCTGACATAGTACCTTGGTTTATTTGATAGTTTATTAATGTTTGTTTCCTCAGAGTTACATACTAACATTTTCCAAGGTTAACTACTTGTCTTTCTGCCTTAAGGTTATATTAATGCCTCTAATGTTTACCCTGGATAGTTAAGTATACTTTATTGTTCTTACCTTGAATAAGACCAGATATCTTGTACAGCTCATTAACATTGCAGAAACTATTTTTGGTCCATCAGTAATTTTATCACGCAATTACTACTAAGTGCAAATTTGCACTTTTGTTGGTCAAGGGACCTTTACCATAATCATTATCATTCCTTATTTTCTGATCTAGGCTTAAGTGGTGAATGGTTAGCTCCACTTAACTAAAAACACCAATGTTGACCGATACCCAGTTAACTTACGTAAGTTCACCATTTTCCAGTACTACAAATGAAACTAGAGCAAGGGTTTGTTGCCACCAGAAAACTTTTGCCAATGTGTTTAATCTTCACCCTCCCACCTATGGTGATATACCATAAGAACATAAGAAACAGGAGCAGGAGTAGGCCAATCGGCCCCTCGAGCCTGCTCCGCCATTCAATAAGATCATGGCTGATCCAATCTTGGCCTCAACACCACTTTCCCGCCCTCTCTCCCCATACCCCTCGACTCCCTTGTAGTTCAAATGTCTGTCAATCTCTGCCTTGAATATATTCAATGACTCCGCCTCCACAGTTCTCTGGGGTAGAGAATTCCAAAGATTCACGACCCTCAGAGAAGAAATTCCTCCTCATCTCCGTCTTAAATGGGCAACCCCTTATTCTGAAACTATGCCCCCTAGTTCTAGATACCCCTACTGGGGGAAACATCCTCTCAGCATCCACCCTGTCAATCCCCCTCAGAATCTTATATGCTTCAATAAGATCACCTCTCATTCTTCTGAACTCCAATGAGTATAGGCCCAACCTGCTCAACCTTTCATCATACAATCAACCCCTTCATCCCAGGAATCAACCTAGTGAACCTTCTCTGCACTGCCTCCAATGCAAATATATCCTTCCTTAAATATAGAGACCAAAACTGTACGCAGTACTCCAGGTGCAGTCTCACCAGCGCCCTGTAAAGTTGCATCAAAACTTCCCTACTTTTATACTCCATACCCCTTGCAATTAAGGCCAACATTCCATTAGCCTTCCTAATTACTTGCTGTACCTGCATGCTAACTTTTCGTGTTTCATGTACTAGGACCCCCAGATCCCTTTGTACCGCAGCATTTTGTAGTCTCACTCCATTTAAATAATAATTTGCTTTTTCATTCTTCCTTCCAAAGTGGATAACCTCACATTTTCCCACATTATACTCCATCTGCCAATTTTTTGCCCACTCACTTAACCTATCTATATCCCTTTGCAGACTCTGTGTCCTCCTCACAACTTGCTAACCCACCTATCTTTGTATCATCAGCAAATTTGGCTACAGTACACTTGGTCCCTTCGTCCAAGTCATTAATATAGATTGTAAATAGTTGAGGCCCCAGCACTGATCCCTGTGGCACCCCACTAATTACTGACTGCCAACCAGAAAATGACCTATTTATCCCGACTCTCTGTTTTCTGTTAGTTAGCCAATCCCCTATCTATGCCAATATATTACCCCCAACCCCGTGCGCTCTTATCTTGTGCAGTAACCTTTTATGTGGCAGCTTATCAAATGTCTTCTGGAAATCCAAATACACTACATCTACTGGTTCCCCTTTATCCACCCTGCTCGTTACATCCTCAAAGAACTCTAATAAATTTGTCAAACATGATTTCCCTTTCATAAAACCATGTTGACTCTGCTTAATTGTATTATGATTTTCTAAATGTCCTGCTACTACTTCCTTAATAATGGATTCCAGCACTTTTCCAATGACAGATGTTAGGCTAACTGGCCTATAGTTTCCAGCTTTCTGCCTCCTTTCTTGAATAGGGGGCGTTACATTTGCGGTTTTCCAATCCGCTGGGATCTTTCCAGAATCCAGGGAATTTTGGTAGATTACAACCAACGCATCCACTATCGCTGCAGCCACTTCTTTTAAGACCCTAGGATGCAGGCCATCAGGTTCAGGGGACTTGTCGACCTTTAGCCCCATTAGTTTGCCTAGTACTTTTTCTCTAGTGATAGAGATTGTTTTAAGTTCCTCCCTCCCTATAGCCCCTTGATTATCTATTATTATTGGGATGTTTTTAGTGTCTTCTACCGTGAAGACCGATCCAAAATAATTGTTTAGAGTCTCTGCCATTTCTCTATTTCCCATTATTAATGCCACAGTCTCATCCTCTAAGGGACCAACATTTACTTTAGCTACTCTCTTCCTTTTAATATACCGGTAGAATCTCTTACTGTCTGTTTTTATATTATTTGCTAGTTTACTCTCATTATCTTCTCCCTCTTTATAATTCCTGGGCACTATCAGCAGTGCTGTGGTAGTGTTGTAAAGGAGGGTGAAATGGTAAAGTAAATGGCATTAAATTCATACCAGAGAGACAGAGGGCTGATTTTCATCCCCAGTTTTGTGCAGGAATAGGGAGGTAGCAGACCAAACTCATGAACACTGCACTTACTGTCTCATTCCCCCCGATTTTGGAACGGGCTCGGAAACAGGCAAGCAGCGCCCCCACCTGAAAAAGGCAGGAACCTACTTAAATATTCGAATAGGGGTCCTACGCCATCAGCAGGACCCCGATGCAATTTTGGTGTCCCACCGGGCAGAGCGCTCACCCCGCCCAGTAGTAGAACTGAGCGTCAAGCGATTCAACCAGCGGTCCTTAAAGGACGACTGCAGGCCATTCAGAAAACATGACAAAAACCGTTGTGGCACTGACGTCTGACAGGAATCTTCCCAGGCACTGCTGGTTCCCTCCGTGCCCCACTCTCCTTACCTCCCACTCCCACCCCATTAAGTTACGACTTCCAGCTCGGTTGCACCAAGCAGCTGTAGGGTTTCCTGCCCTCCTGAATGGCGAGCTGCCTGTTGGTGCTTACACAACGCTGGCAGCTGACCCAGATTCAGATTTGGCATATCTCTTGTCGTGTGTTCTCTTTGTGTGTATAAAGGAGGTAAACATTGATTATTATACATAACATTGATGGATTTGATCTCTTCCACATTAAATAAATGGAACAGTTGTGATGAATTAATGTATCCTTATGATCAGGGATATTTCCTTCACTTCGTACTTTATGGTAAAATAGTCCAAATAAGCCTTTGAACAGCACATTTATAAGTCATGTAACTTATTTTATGAAGATTTTAAAAAAGGTATTACAATAACGTAGACATTGTATTATCTACTGGATAATGGAATTGTAAGTAAAATATTCAATAATCTTTGAATAAATAAATAAAATTCAACAATCAGTTGTGTTTTTTCAATTGTCTACAGCTTGGTCCACTGAATAAAGTCTAATTGATCCATTATGTCAGTAATCAAAGTATTGCTTACTGAATAACTGTTAAGTGGACACAAAATTAATCCGAGGAATAGTGTTTCCAGCATTTTCAGATTTCCAGTATATGCAGTATTTCGCTTTTGACATCAGCTGGCTAAAAGTGCATTCTAATTTTATCTGGCTTCTGTCAAGATCATTGTCTCATTTTGCTCCTTTCAAGATTAACTTCTACAAAAGAACAACAAATTCTTCAGATAAAATCCCATTGCCTGAGTTACTATTTTCCAACCTGCAAGCACTGCCATCTAGTGGCTTGGCTGAGAAATGAAGAAACTCAGTCATCAAGAGTTGCCGTATTTGAATAGTCAAAGATAGGATGCAATCCTGGGCTTTGATTGGGAATCATTGTTCTTCTATTAGAACCATTGGCCCACCAGTAATACTTACAATGACTATTATAATTAACTATAAAAAAACTTTGATGTAATGCTTCATGTAGTAACTTTTTTTTAAAAAAAATCAGATATCTAGACTTTATCAGAGTGATGGCACATGATTATTTTGGGTCCTGGGATTATGTTACTGGACACATGTATTATGGCTCTGCTGACCAAGACAAATTCATTTACTTTAATATTGTAAGTATGTTCAATGGATTAAATGGGCAGTGGCAGCGTGGATACAAGATTGGCTACGAGACAGAAAGCAGATAGTAGTGGTGAACGGTTGTTGACTGGAGGGAAGGTTACAGTGGTGACCCCCAGGGGTCGATATTAGGGTCACCGCTCTTTATATATTTATATTTTTATATATTAATGACCTGGACTTGGGTATAGGAAGCAACATGTCAAAGTATGCAGATGACACAAAACTTGGAAATGTAGTTAACAGTGAAGAGGATAACAGCAGACTTCAGGAAGACATAGACAGACTGATGAAATGGGCAGACACATGGCAGATGAAATATAATGCAGAAAAGTGTGAAGTGATACATTTGAAACAATGAGGAGAGACAGTATAAAATAAATGGTGCAATTTTAAAGGTGGTGCAGGAACAGAGAGACCTGGGGTTGTACAAATCTTTGAAGGTGGCAGGGCAAGTCGATAAGGCTGTTAAAAAAGCAGACAGGATCCTTGGCTTTATAAATAGAGGCATAGAGTACAAAATCAATGAAGTTATGCTAAACCTTTATAAATCAGTGGTTGGGCCTCAGCTGGCAAAGATATGGGCGGGGAATTTGCGGTCGGGATGACGCATTCCGCCTTTGAAACTGACCGCAACTTCGGGATGTGGCGCAGGCGCAGGCGCAGGTGGAAATCCCGAAGTTGCGGTATGTCAATGACAGCTCTGAAACATGATGCGGGATGCGGAGATGCCGGTGTTGGACTGGGGTAGACAAAAAGTCGATAAGGCTGTTAAAAAAGATGTGTCTTTGATGTAATGCCTCCCTAACAGATTGTATCTCTGCAGACACATTGTTCTCTGTGTTTATATACGGTGTAATCGATTTGTGTTCCCTCACTGTACCTGAAGAAGGGGCAGCAGCTCCGAAAGCTCGTAATTTTAAATAAAACTGTTGGACTATAACCTGGTGTTGTGTGACTTCTCAGCTCTGAAACAGGCTGCGCTGTGCCCCCCGCGTCTGTGTAATCAGCCAAATCATTGAAACAGGCAAAAACTTCAGCTTTCCCGCAGTAAGTACACTGTTAAATTCCCCACTAAAAGTTAGACCCAAAGGGATTCGGTGTAACTGAGGTTTTGACAGTGTTATTACTGCTAAACAAATGTTAAGGGCCTGAAAAACACATTTTAATTTTGTGCAGTGTGAAATTTGTCCATTTTAATAAAAATGTAACATTTTTAAGAAACTTTTCAAAAAAATGTTTTGCTTTTTTTTTTAGGTTTGTCCCTCTTTATTTCAGGTTTGCCTTTTCCCCATGTGAGAGCCCCAATCTTTGTTTTGCTCTCTCTAACTATTTTAAAAAGTTAGAATTTTAAGAGCTTACTCACTTCCTTGTTCGCGGTCTGTGAGAATTCTGCGTTTTGATTGGCTGCTTAGACATCACAGCAGCTCTTCACACAAGGGAATCCCCGCTATACTTCGTTGATTTGAACTGAATGTCGGAAAACTCGAAGTTCTCGACACAGAGGTCGCAAGATGCTTGTGCGAAGCGTCCTTCAGGGCCAGCAGCGAACGCCTTGGTAACTCATACATTTCATGCTCCATGATAGATCCGTTCCACACCCCATGTGATGTGATAGACCCATTCCATATTTCATGCTCTGTGATTAATCCATTCCATGCTTTGTGCAGAATCCATTCCATGTTTTAAATTGGATACAGAAATAGCCCTGCCTCTTTCTGTGACACCCACACAGAAGAGGGCAGTCGCAAAACGTGCCACCCCCACCTCCGGCAGAATTATGCACAATCAAAAAAAAAGGGGCAGAGACCCAGCATAACACTACTCAGATTGCGTGACTTTTCCACCCCTGGGCTCAAGAATTTTGGTGCCAGGATAACCAGATTTCATTGGCAGATGCCAGAAGTACTACGAGCAAGAATACAAGAAAGAAGGGGCGTAATAGATGTGACAGAAATCCCCCACCACTGCCAATACCAGATGTGCCTGGTGCAATAGGCACAGGAGAAAAAAGCAGATGTGGTCAATGCTGTCTACCAAACCCACAGGACCTGGAGGGATATACAAAGGTGATGTGATACATGAAGAAATATGATACGGCAAGTCTATACACTGTTAGCATCTCCCACAAGTAGACATACAAGAAAACATTTAAAATTTAGAATCACATTTAAAAAGTACTTGGATGTGCACTTGAAGTGCCATAACCTACAAGGCTATGGACCAAGTGCTGGAAAGTGGGATTAGGCTGGATAGCTCTTTATCAGCCGGCACGGACAAGATGGGCCGAATGGCCTCCTTCTGTGCTGTAAATGTCTATGAAAACCTGTCTTAACAAACTTTAAACCCTTGTCTGTTGAACTGTGCCAAGCAATAAGGCGAAAACACACATTAATCTATGAGAAAACGAGAACAATGTATGCTTAGCACAAATGAGGGAACTTATAATGTTAGCATGTCAACTTGTGTGCTCAGCTTCAATTCTTAAAGGGGAGTAACACAAGGAATGCTTGCACATCAACCTAGCATCCGTTCAATTTTTACCATCCAGTATGCCCTTGACATTGGCATTGTCCATGTACATTGTCACGTACTAACAATGTCTCTGACATGAATCTTGTCATTCATGTGGAAATGACTTATGAAATAATACTGGGCGGCCTGCTGGTGGCGCTGTCCAGGGAGAGCATAAATACTCAGGCACGGGCCCAGCTTGCGCAGGACATTCTTAACAGGAACTAGTGAAGGACACAACTAGACCTCCATGTTGTAAAACAGTTGATTAAAGCTTTGTTTAACGCTTAGACCAAGTGCCTAGTAGTTTTCTGACGTCAGTCGCCATACTATTCTTCTGCTTGCAGGTCAAGAGGGCTTGTAGCCAGCAGGAGCAATGCCATATTGGTGAGGATCCTAAGCACTTCAAAGCCCTGACCCCTTTTGAGCATTCAATTGGCATAAGGATATCATGAGCCATGGCTGTATAGGGCAACCTTAATCTCCCAGCAGCCATCCTTCCGCTCTTCTTTCCCCTTCAAGTAAGGGTGGCACAGATGATTGCCTCAACCTCCTGAGGCTTTGTTTCTCCAGTCATTTCCAGGTAGCTGTGCCTGGGACAGGAGACTCGATCTGTCAGTCCCTCACGGTGAGCCTTGCATGCCACTTTACATCACAGGCAACCCTTCCCTGTTCTTGCTCGTCATTATCAGCCAGTTGCATTACTAGTCAAGCACTGAATCCAATACCTATTGTATTCAGAGTTCTGTAGTTTGTAGCTGAGCTACGTAGTACTTTGTCAGTGCAGCACAACCATCTATGGGGAATAAATTCTGGAGCGCCCATTTTTGGCCACCTCACCCGCACAGTGTTAACAGCCTGCGCTCAAAAGGGGAGGTCTGAGGAGCCCCGGACTTTGGGCCTCGGAACTCATCCTACTGTAGATGGTGCTGCAGTAGGAAGCCATGCAGGTTGGTGGTCCAATTTCCAGGTAAGTGACTGGGTTGGATCGTGGGGGTCTAGAAGGAGGAATGAATGGGCCTCGAAGTCAGTGATCTGCGTTTGGTGGGGGATCAGGTAAGGAGATCGCAGGCCTCGGGAGTACTGTTGGGGGTTCAGGAGTGCTGTTGTGGGGGGGGGGGGGGGTTCTAGGAGGTCGGAGGTCAGAGATCTCGGGACCGGGAGTGGTGGTGATTATGGTAAGTACTTATTTTTTTACTTGCATGGTGTTTAGAGTTGGTTTTCCTGGAGGCAACCAGCACTGGCTTGGGGAAAACCAAAGATGCAGCAGGGACCAGAAGCAGATGTTAGGCCCCTTATTTGCATTTGTAAATAGACTAATGTCTGCTCCAGACGTGGGTAAAGGACTCTTCTTGTTTGTCCTTTACCAAGATGGCGTCCTGCGTACTTCCCATTGGGATCCATTTTTGATCCTTATGTGGCCGAGTAGCACCTAAAAGATGGCCCACTTTAATCCCCTGTAACTTTCTGCTTAACGCCGGTTCACAACTTTGCATGCAAAAACTGTGTTAAATGGGTGCTATACTGCACACCCAATATTGCTGCTCTCGCCTACACAATTAGCACAGGCGATCAATGTAATGCCAAAAGGAGTTTCCAGGCTATGGATTCTATTTCTAAGAACTCCAAGAAATGAAGAACGTGTTGCATATTCAGTTTCTGGTCTCCATTTTTTCAAATGGCAGTAAAACACTGTATTCAAGTTTTTCCAAGTCTTATTTATCTGCATTAGTTCACTCTCTGACCTCGTAACATATTTAAACCTACAAAATGTCATTTTTTTCTTCCTGACCACATCATTCTGTAATTCTACAATAAGTGACCAAATTTGTTAATTTTTAAACACTCTATTCACTTGTAAACACATCATAAAGTGAGTCAATAGATCAAGGAAATGTCTCGCTTGATATTACGCATCATGGGCTAAGTATTTCTTTGTGTCTTTGGTGCATTACAGGTGCAGTTTCTCCAGTGATGATTGGATCAGCAGAACCAGCCCTTGTGTATAAAATGTATGCTGCAGCATTAATGTAGCTACAGCCATGCCAAGATGGGGAAGGTTGTTCTTTGGACTGGTCTGTTGGTTTTTAAACTGATTCCTTAAGGAAAAGATTAATTATGTTAATATCCATCTAAATATATATATGTTAATGAGATTTTACTATATATTTTTCAGTAGCGCATAATGTGTGTTTTAATATTAAGTGTATATATTTTGGCGCTGTTAATGCATTTGATGTTAATTGTTGTTTAATTTTCATAGTGGGATTGGCTCTTTTGCTCCAACTACAGTTGGGTAAGTTAGGTCATTGTGTATTTACACCTTATTTCTAGCACACTTAAATCATACAAAATTCAAAAACTTTGTGTTAAATTATCAATTTTAAACAGATCCTACAGTTTGATTTAATGTACAGAAACTCAGATTGCAAGCCAGCTCACCCCCACCCTAAACCCATTTGGCAATTTGTTGATGCATCTTTGAGCTGATTGTGCTGTATACTAAGGGCAATACAATCAAAAACTGTGTAAAAGCAGAATTTAATTCATAGATAATAAAATGTTGTTTCATTCAGTCTAACATTATAAGAGGAGCCTTACCATATCAAGGTCTATAATGTATTGAGATTACCAGAACTTTTCATTCCTAAAAAAATGTTCAAATAATTATTTTGACACTTTTCTCATTTTAGCCTTCTCCTTCAAATTGATTTGTTACTACACAAACTGGGCTCAGTACAGACCAGCAGGTGGTAAATACTTGCCAGAAAACATCGACCCCTGCATCTGCACCCACTTGATCTATGCCTTCGGCAGCATGACAGCAAATCACAAACTCACAAACTATGAATGGAATGATGATGTTGTCTACCCAAGATTCAATGGTCTTAAAAACAAGTATATTGAGTTTTTACTTCCATTCATTTACCAGACTTACTCTTTCTGATTATTTCAATAGAAACCATTTAATCAGTTTTAAATTTTTGTAATGGAGGAAAAGAAAGACTTGCATTTATATAGCACCTTTCACGACCACCGGATGTCCCAAAGCGCTTTACAGCCAATGAAGTACTATTTGAAGTGTAGTCACTGTTGTCATGTAGGAAACGGGACAGCAAGGCCCCACAAACAGCAATGTGATAATGACCAGATAATCTGTTTTTGTTATATTGATTGAGGGATAAATTGGCCAGGACACCGGGGATAACTCCCCTGCTCTTCTTCGAAATAGTGCCATGGGATCTTTTATGTCCACCTGAGAGAGCAGACTGGGCCTCGGTTTAACATCTCATCCGAAAGACGGCACCTCCGACAGTACAGCACTCCCTCAGCACTGCACTGGAGTGTCAGCCTAGAATTTTGTGCTCAAGTCTCTGGAGCGGGACTTGAACCCACAACCTTCTGACTCAGAGGCGAGAGTGCTGCTCCACTGAGCCACGGCTGATACTCGAGGAAATCATATGTCAAAATTGGCATGGAGAATAAAATAATAGAATTTATAGAGGAAAAGCTGAATAACTGGGTAAAATTAGATAAAGTCTTTTTTAACGGGCACAGCTCCTAAGATCACTAAACGCAAAGCAATGTTTGAAAGCAATAATGTAGCACATCAGAGGCAGCAAAAGCGGGTCTGTACTGAAAATTGTAATTGTTATATAATAAATTCTTCTACACCTGGGACAAGCAATTAGCAATAACATTGTCAAGACCAATATCCGAAGGTTAATCCGTTCAATAAATAATAATGATTAAGAGGTTGACCACTCATCCTCCTCCAATGCCTCTCCACCGTCGTCCAGCTGGGTGGGACTGCACTCGCCTGGTTCCGTTCTTATCTATCTAATTGTAGCCAGAGAATCACCTGCAACGGCTTCTCTTCCCGCTCGTTACCTCTGGTGTTACCCAAGGGTCTATCCTTGGCCCCCTCTGATTTCTCAACTACATGCTGCCCCTCGGCGACATCATCCGAAAACACAGAGGGGAATTTTAACCTAAAAAAAAAGAGTGGGTTGGGGGCGCGGGGATAGTTAAACTGTTAAAAATCGGAGGAGGGAGGGCAGTCAACCCGCTGCCAGGAGGCAGGACCGGAAGCCTCTTTTTTAACCTCCATTTTCTTTTTAACGGCATGTGGACGGGTTTTACACAATTCGTAAAACCCGACAGTTACAGCAAGGTGGGGACTGTTGGATCAATGAGTTAAGTGCCTTTATACCTACCTCCTGGATCCACGGTACTTACCTAACTAAACCCCCGCGATCGGAGACCCCACTACGAGGCCTCCGATCACCTTCCTGGACTCCCCACCCCCCGATCCTTTTAACGGTCCGGCCCAATCCCCGACTGACTTCCCCACCTCCCCCCCACCAACCGATCTTTTTAATGGCCCGGCCCGATCCCCAATCCCTCCCCAGTGCGGCTTAGTGACGCAGGGCTACCCTCCCGCAGCCAGCCTCTCAATCTGACTGGCTGCGGGTGGGAAACAGAGGCTTCGCATGCACATCAGGCCCTCCCGGGTTTCCCTTCTGCCTCGGAGCCCCCCGCCCGCCCTCTTCCTTCAAATCCAGCCCACAGCATCAGTTTCCACATGTACGCTGATGACACCCGGCTCTACCTCACGACCACTTCTCTCGACCCCGCCACAGTCTCTAAATTGTCAGACTGCTTGTCCGATCTCCAGTACTGGATGAGCAGAAATTTCCACCAACTAAATATTGGGAAGACCAAAGTCATTGTCTTCGGTCCCCACCACAAACTCCGTTCCCGAGCCACCAACTCCATCCCTCACCCTAGCATCTGTCTGAGGCTGAATCACCCTGTTCGCAACCTGAAACGAGCTTCCGACCACATATCCACGCCATAACTAAGACCGCCTATTTCCACCGCTGTAACATCGCCCGTCTCCACCCCTGCCTCAGCTCATCTGCGGCTGAAATCCTCATCCATGCCTTTGTTACCTCTAGACTTAACTATTCCAACGCACTCCTGGCTGGCCTCCCAGTTCTACGCTCCAAAAACTTGAGGTCATCCAAAACTCGACTGCCAGTGTCCTAACTCGCACCAAGTCCCGTTCACCCATCACCCCTGTGCTCGCTGACCTACACTGGCTCCCAGTTAAGCAACGCCTCGATTTTAAAATTCTCATCTTTGTTTTCAAATCCCTCCATGGCCTCGCCCCTCCCTATCTCTAATCTCCTCCAGCCTCACAACACTCCGAGATATCTGCGCTCCTCTAATTCTGGCCTCTTGAGCATCCCTGATTTTAATCGCTCAACCATTGGCGGCCGTGCCTTCAGTTGCCTAGGCCCTTAGCTCTGGAATACCCTCCCTAAACCTCTCCGCCTCTCTACCTCTCTTTCCTCCTTTAAGACGCTCCTTAAAACCTACCTCTTTGACCAAGCTTTTAGTCACCTTCCCTAATTTCTCCTTATGTGGCTCAGTGTCAAATTTTGTTTTATAAGACTCCTGTGAAGAGCCTTAGGTCGTTTTACTACGTTAAAGGCGCTATACAAGTTCAAGTAGTTGTTGTTGTGTAACAGCCTAGAAATAGTTTGTAATATTAGTAGACAAATGCTTAATGTGTTTGCACGGCAGTACTTTATTTTAATGGATGAGCCTCCCAATTGCACATTAATTTCTAGGCTAGTATGTTGATTTTTGAAATTTTGGGCAGAGTTTTCCACTTCTGCACTCACTAGCCCACCATTTTCTGCTGATTAAATTGAATGGATGGAAATTCTCAGGCTGGTGGAGGCAGAAGCGCAAAACCACAACCATTTTACATGAGATTCCTTTGTAACAAGGCAAATTAAGATTGCAATAACTTCAAGCATTAACTTTTTTTTGAGCATTAACCTTTATGCTTGTTTCTAATAGAAATAGGAACCTGAAGACATTACTGGCGATAGGAGGTTGGAACTTCGGAACTCAAAAGTAAGGTTCGAAACCCTTAGCACGAGTAAAATTAGTACATTCTTTCTTTTAGGTCGAGGGTAAATTTGCCGATTGCACAGTCCCCGGTGCAGCACCCGCTGTGTGCGCACACTGGAAACTGTACATCTGCAGTCCACAATTTTCCATCCGAGATGGAGTGAAAATCGTGGGCTATGCACACACAGGATTACCCAATATACTGTCCCAGCAGGCAAGGTTCCACACAAGGACGGAAATTCATAAAGCTTATCATGTGTTGTCAATAGATTCACACAAATGTTTAAAAGCAATCACAAACGATTAATTTATTGTAATCACTTCCATTTTGCTCGAGGATCATTTTCTCCTCTTTTTAAGTGATAGAGGATCTAAAAAAAAGTGTAGGGTACTAAAATTACATTTATATAATATATATGCAGTATTTATAATAGGCAGCACTTCCATAGAATCATAGAAACCTACAGCACAGAAGGAGGCCATTCGGCCAGTCATGGCCATGCTGGCTCTGTGAGAGCGCAGTCGTGCTTAGTGCCACACCTCCACTATTTTATTTTTCATTAGTCGTATGAAAAATAATACCAGTTAAAAATACAGATAAAGCCCTGTTGCCGTCCAAGTTTAGGCCTTCAGATATATGAAGGTATCATGGGGTATGGGGAGAGCGCGAGAATATGGTATTGAGATAGAGGATCAGCCATGATCATATTGAATGGCGGAGCAGGGCCGAATGGCCTACTCCTGCTCCTATTTCTCTATGTTTCTATTGGCAGAAGAAACAAAGGCGACATGAGGAGAATCTCTTTTACACAGCGAGTGGTTAGGATCTGGAATGCACTGCCTGAAAGGGTGGTGGAGGCAGACTCAATCACGGCTTTCAAAAGGGAATTAGATAAGTACCTGAAGGAAAGAAATTTGCAGGGCTACGGGGAAGTGGGACTAGCTGAAGTGCTCTTGCAGAGAGCTGGCACGGACTCGACGGGCCGAATGGCCTCCTACTGTGCTGTAACCATTCTATGATTTTATTCTATTCTAAAATGAGATGGGGAGGGGTGGATAATATTATTTTCAAAATTCAAAAATACTCTTACCCACTTTACACATATTGTCCAACTCATGTTCCCTGGGAGCACAGGATTTAACCTCAAGTTGCCACTCCCACTTTGTCACTGCCCCAAAGAAGAAGTGGCAAATCACCACATTTTAAACAGGAAATTCAGAATATCGTCACCAGCGCAGTTAATCAAACAGATGAAAGTACCTTAATTGTCACAGGAGAGATCAATTTATTTAACATCCATTCTAATTATAATTCTTTTAAATATGATTTTTTTCCCCATGTTTCAGGTTTACCAGCATGGTTTCCACTGCTGCAAACCGTAAAACATTCATTGATTCGTCAATTAAATTCCTACGGAAATATGGGTTTGATGGTTTGGATCTGGATTGGGAGTACCCTGGATCTAGAGGCAGTCCACCAGAAGATAAGCAACGTTTCACAGTCCTCGTCAGGGTAACGTGCCAGCTTTTTTTTTTACATGTCTAATAGTTCCGTGAGTGATTGTATAGCTCTCGCATAATAAAATGACCTTAATGAAGTCATTGTGGGAAATGCAACGACAGCACATCGTATCATTAATGTTTCACGTTAATACTTTACTAGGAACTTCTGAAAGCTTTTGAGAAAGAAGGAAAAGAAACAGGAAGGGAAAGGCTCCTAATCACAGCTGCACTTTCTGCAGGCAAGGGAACTATTGATGCGGGCTATGAAATTGCTAAGATTGGACAGTAAGTATGTATTCAAGTATCTCGAAGTGTGTGATAAACAAATACTACATTTGTTTTATCTTTATAAATAACATTTTGAATATCAATGAATCTGTTGCGTAAGTTGCACATTCGAGGGGCTCCCCTTTGAGTTAGTTGCCCAGTGTGCAACTCAGACAAGCAGAACAGTTTGATCCCCAGTTGGTGCTGAGTGAGCCGATCTTCTTCAAGTCAGGATAGATGCTACAGTTGGTTTCAGCAAACCCGGGTCTAGGGCTGGGATGCATCAACCAGAATTCCTGCTTCTGATCGCTAACCAATGAGTTTTACTGAAACAGGTATGTGGGACAGGTGTTATGGTAGGAGAGCAAATGAGCAGTTTTACTTAGACAGAAAACCAGAGAATGTGATGTTATAAACGGGTCACAGCCTTTAGTAAAATAACCGGCAAAGAAATTTCACAGGAATACATTTGTTATTGTTAATAATAAGTCAATTTCCACCCCAAAAATGGTTTCCTTATTGTCATATTAATTATGCTATTTAATTCAATTGAAGGGAATATTCTCATATAAAATAGGAGATAATCACAGCACATGAACACTTACACTGCTTGTGCAAAATTCCATTCGCCATTATTTTAACAGAGATGTCAAACACTTTGTTTTAAATGCCATTAAACCAATTACAATAAATGGGTTGGCACCTCCATAAAAATAGCAGAAATTTAGCAAAAGGTTCATAAAATAACAATTGCAGAGATTAATTTCCAACCTATAAATCTAAAGAGTCATAACTGAATTTTGATTTTCATAGATTATTCGACTTTATCAGTGTGATGACGTATGATTTCCATGGTACCTGGGACCCTGTAACAGGACACAACAGCCCTCTGTATCATGGCTCTACTGACCATGGCGATATGATATACTTTAATGTTGTATGTATAAATAATAATAATCTGAAACATTTAATGATTAATTTTATAAGCTCCTATCTGACTTTTTTTTTACATCAAGTTGAACTTATTTTTTTCCAGGACTATGCTATGAGATACTGGAGGGATAATGGTGCTCCTCGGGAAAAACTAATGGTTGGATTCCCACTGTATGGGCGGACCTTCAGACTTACTTCCACCTCCAGCACTGGCGTTGGTGCTCCTACAAGTGGTCCTGCACAAGCTGGGAGATACACCAGGGAGGGTGGATTCTGGGCTTACTATGAGGTAATTACTTTCTCATTTCAGTTTCTAAAGTCGTTTTCAACTACGTTCCTAGAGGTTTTTTCACCAATTTTCTTTCTGCCATTCTCCTGAAGGTAGTGACCCGTGCTGGTGTATAGACCCAGGGGTGCCCAAGCTCACTGGCATCTTAGCCAAGTGCCCATTTTTCACACATGACTCAAACATTGGCAGGCTACCATAGAGTCCAATCCTGTCCTTACCTGATGTCCAGAATATATAGCAAAGATTGGTAGATATCAAACAGAAGTGAGAATTTGGATGGATATTTTCCCTCTTTAGACCAGGGGTGTTGAGGGCAATTGCAACCCCAAACCAGTCCTATTGCCAGCCTGGCTGAGGTCTATTAATTCAGCACAGACTGGGATTAAATCTGGAACCCCCCCATAGCTATATGGCGCAGTACAGCACCGCACCGTGTTTTTACCTACTGGACTTATCGGGGAGTCACAGAGCCTCATTTTAACTAAATCTTAGCATTAACTAATATGGATGCATACTTACAAAACATTATTATTCCCATGAACAGATCTGTGGATTTTTAAACGGTGCCACAACAGAATGGATCAAGGATCAGATGGTTCCATATGCATTTAAGAAAAGTGAATGGGTTGGATTTGATAATAAGAAAAGCATTGAAAACAAAGTATGTATTAGATGATCTGGTTTGGTAATTTAGATTTTAATATCATAAATGGCATAACACTATAAATATCAGCAAAAATCTGGTTTTGGAAAGCTTAGCTGGAAAAGTGAGCCGAGGGCTAAGGAGTTAGTAATTTACATTTTTATTTATTTTTCCACTATCAATGAGCATAGGATATTGACTGTTCTCACTGTGAAAACTATATATTGTTCATTCATGTGTTTTATGTAGAGTTGTACCTCCTTGCAATATAATGCTTTTCAGTCAGCCTTCTGTAAAGCTAGGAGAATGCTCATAGTGGCATGTGCAGTATTCCAGTCAAGGATTCCATCATAATCCCTCGATCGGGCTATTGTTTCATCTAGATATTTGGCAGTAAAAGGTGCACTCCGGATTGTGGGTGATCCTCTTACGGTGACCCTGATCCCGAGAGGACACCGAGCACAAATAGCCGGAAAAAACGTGACAGAAACCAATCAGCTTCCATTACACTTCAAGGCTCGGTCGCAAGTTTAGAACAATTTGACAATGGTAGTTCTGTGCCGAGTGTAGCAAACGTAATAAGCAATGTGCAAAGTGCCTGCACTTTCATGCAAGATAGAACTTTATAACTGCATTAACTGTATCCTTTAATATAGATTCAGTGGCTCAAAGAGCACGGCTTTGGAGGAGCTATGGTGTGGGCCCTTGATCTGGATGATTTTGCTGATGCTTTCTGCAATCAGGGTCCTTACCCTCTCATTACCAAAGTAAACACTCTGCTTGGAATTAATTCAGATAAATGTTTGTCCTAATTTCTCTACAGCTGGAACTGATTATTTACTAACTATTGAAGCCTAAATAATTCATAATTGTCCAAATTACTATGTGTGAAGGCCAATCTGGAATTCCCTCCCTAAACCTCTCTATCTCTCTCTTCTTTAAGACGCTCCTTAAAACCTACCTCTTTCACCAAGCTTTTGGTCGCCTGTCCTAATATCTTCTCACGTTTCTCGGTGTCAAATTTTGTTTGGTAACGCTCCTGCGAAGTGCCTCGGGATGTTTTACTATGTTAAAAGCACCATATAAATGCAAGTAGTTGTTGTTGAATATTAGTGTAGAGCTGCTGGTACCAATTCCCGAGACAAGAGCAACCCATCAGTAGAATAATGAACTGCACGTTATGGACTAGCAATACCTGTGTGTGCAGTTTTTGATGAATTAGTTAACACGTTCGGGTGACATTCCTCTTTGCTATTTTAACTAAGCAGTAAACCTGCTTATTTTTTATTGGGCTACAACTTTGCCAAACAAACCAATTCTTAAAAATAGTGCATTGACTTTCTAATGCAGGTTCAGCGTCGGTGTGGAAGGCATGTGTCCAACCAGAGCCTCAGAAGATTTACCCCTTGCATCACCTCCATCTTTCCTGAACAATCGTTTTCCCTCCAGATTTAATTCACGCCCCTTTTCTGGAATAAGCTATTTTTCCCTATGACATCATATTTTCCTTCTCCTACACAAGGTCTAAATCCAATATTTTATTCAAATGCTTCTAACAATCACAAACACATCTAATTGTGCTCTTTATTTTCCTCCTGATGTTTCTCGGCCTTTTGTTTGCTGCCGCCAGATTTATTACCTGCTTTATCCCATCTTCTCCTTCTCCATAACCACCCTCTATGTTCTGCTTTTTCTATAGTTACAGCCGGACTCATTCTCCATCCATATCCAGTGGGTCATAATTTGCTGTCAAAGTAACGCTGAGGCTAAGGCGCTGGCCGTTATTTATGCAGCAACTTCAGGCGAGGGCAGATGTGCGGTTAAACACGGAAATCCAAAAGTTGCTGTCCGAGATGCGCTGCTATGCCATAAGCTTGGCAAAAACAGCATCTCGCTGAATGCCTCACCATTGAAATGTATTGATCGGTGTGAAGTTCCTGTATTTGCGCGGTAGATTCGAATTAAACATGCCACAGAAAGTTAAGTCTTTTCCATTTCAGTCTAAATACAATTTTACTGATGTGATAAGTGTTAATTACTGCCAGTCAACCTCGCTGGCACTGAAAATGAACTATTACAAGTGTGGAGTCTCATTCTTTCAGGTTTTAATTGTTGTTGGAAATGTTTTAAAACTTTTCCTTTCTGTCTCTTTTTTTCTCTCTCAATCCAATCTTTCTTTCCCTCTATTTTTATTTCTGTATCTGATTTGGCATTTAATTCACCCACTCCAATTTACACTTCCTTCTCAGCCCTTGCACTGTTAATTTCACAATCCTTCAATTTGATTGTTAAGGAGATATACAGTTGCTTGCTCTTTTCACGCTGTGCTGTTATCAGATCACACTTGCAGGATTTGCCACGCAAAAATTGCATCAACCTAAACGTGCGATGGCAAGTCTAACTAACAGCAGATGCCGTTAAATGCCCTGCCATAGCAAATTATGGCCCATCCAGTTTATAGTTTACAGTCAGTTAAAGGGCTATTGTCCTGTAATAACGTGCAATGCAAGATACTCTCCCAGGCTTTTCTACTGAGATTGCAGCAATTACATCAACAGCAATTTTATATTGAATTAAAACAGAAAACATCCGACTGAACATTAAAGAATAAACGGGCTGTTCCAGGAAGTCAGCTCACCTAAACCCTCCCCCGTGCAGCCCCATCCATCGATTTCATTTAAAATTCTGAGCATCCATTAAAGGTGAGCTTTTTTGCAGAAGCAGTGCATTAACCGAACTTTCCTCTTCCAGGTGATTGTGTACCATCAGTAACAGTGGCTCCTCCTACTTCACCTGCTGGCGATGGCGGTGGAGGATTTTGCTCTGATAAAGCTGATGGTATTTATAGTGCCCCAAAAGACCCAGCCAAGTTCTATGAATGCGCTGGAGGAGGAAAAACATTTGCAAAATATTGCCCCAGTGGATTAGTCTTTGACAACGCCTGCAAATGCTGCAAGTGGCCCTTAATCTGAAGCAGGAGGGAAAGCTGCGTGTTCGCAAATATAAAGTGTGGCATTGACTGGACAAATGCTGAGTCAAACTAGGCTCCACTTGCTACAAATAAAAATAATTTAAATCAATTTGATGTGTTTATTTAAAGGTGAACACTAATAATTCAATTTTACACCAATGTTATATTTCTGTTACCCATACAATGTGACCTCTCGGAGTAGGACTACTACTTAATGCGAAATCCTGACAGTTTGCTTCCTGAACACATCACCTCCTTGCGGGGTTACAATCCCATGGGCCTGGACACCCTTCGCTATCTCGCCCAGATGGGCATTCTTCATGTTGACCCTTGACAGTGAGTGTCAGCAGGCTATCTGACCACAAAGAGTCAATCCTGTCATCTCCCGACAACAACACAAGCACACTTTCATCAGGAGCAGGAACCCTGCCTGTTTATTTTTTCCTTCACACCCAGAGGCAATAAAGCAGCCTGCCACCACCCTGACTTAGCAAAGATCAGGAATCAAACCTGGGACCTTCCTGGTCTGTGTGGCTCAATTATTTGTTGAATAAACTCATTGAACCTTCAGAGGAGCTATCGGCCAGAATTTTGCCGGTGCTCAGCGGACGGGATCGGTGGCGGGTCGGGTGTTAAAGTTGAAGTAATTGAAAGCGGGTCAGGAACTCGCTGTCAAATCGCACCCACGCGCCTTTCCCAAACGTCAGTTATGTCAACGCCAAGCAGACCCAACGGGCAGCGGCAGGGGACCTAATTAAAATGATTAGCATCTAGTTGCCAGATGCTTAACAGCCTTTTTTCACTTACCTTTTGTCTATAACTTCATGACCACGGGATCCCCGCTTTGCGTAGACCACGGCTGTCAAGCTGAGGCATAAGTTCAGTGGCCATTGCACCAGCTGATTACTTGACAGCTTCAAATGTACAGTAAAAGCTCCCACCTGACTGATATTCACTTTCCTCAGGCAGAAGCTTTTTTTCACTCCATTTCCAGCACACATTCTGCATTCCACTCTCCAATCACTCTCACCTCATTGGAAGAACTCTCTCATCATTGACAGAATGCTTCTGTCATCTCTACTTCACCTGCCATCTATTCCATCAACATGGGTGCCCTTTATACTATCTCACCTTGGTCCTCAGAATCCCACCACGATCAGCCCCAACACCAACAGCATCAACAACACCAATCTTCTCCGCAAATCAACTGATGCTGCACAGGACAGAGGGCATCAGCACCCAACCACATTGCTGCCCGGGAGGCCAGGGATGGCCTTACCATGGCCACATTTACTTCACTTGACGCTGTACACCCTGGCTACCACATGATGTGCCAAGTTGGCACCACCCCACACCAACACCATAAAGCATCCCTACAATGACCAAGCCATTCCTTTCACACTCATCACCATTGCAGGGGGTACCGTTATGTCTCACCATTCACTGCAACTCACTAAGCCACTTCCAAAGGTACACACAAATCTGTTCAAGAATGGCAAAGTGTTGAAAATAAAGGTTTCAATGTTTGACACCACATTAACAGAAACTTTACATGAACATTGCATAAAACACCCACGTGCCTGTCCTTGTGCGTTGTTAGTTGGTATGATTGCACTAGGATGAGGGTGAGTGTGAGGGGTGGCTAGTGAGATGGGGATGTGATAATATAGATAGAGAGAGATGGGTGGAGGTCCAAAGTAAGTTGGTGTGAGTAAGGATGTGCAGGAGTAGGGTAGGGAAGGCAGAGTGATGGGGATGTGATGAGAGGCACAGCAGGATGAAGGTGAGTGTGGCTTTGTTCTAATGTTTCCTGATCTAATGAGATCATTGAAACGTTTGCGGCACTGCACCCAGGTCCTCCTGACCACATCCCTGCTTGTGACCGCCTCTGCAATGTGCAACCAGGCTGTGTTGATCTCCTGGGGAAGTCTCTTCCGCCCATGGGAAGGGAAGAGGGCCACCCTGCATGCTGTGACTCCTTCCATAAGCATATGGAGGGAGTCATGGGCGAGCCTGGGTGCAGCTCTGTGCCTTTGTGCAGTCATTGTCAGTGTTTGCAGCACCTCAATGCTGTCGAACACCGACAGCACAAATGTCAAGACAAATGTGGACATGGTCCCTTTAAGGAAACCAGTTGCTGACGCGTCATGAAATGACATCACCAGACCCGCTTCCTCTAATTGGGCCGGGTAACACGCTGGGCGGGCTTAACAAGCCCCATCAACGGAAAGTCATTTTACACAGTGGGATGGAGTCAGCAGCGGACCACAACCCGCCACTAACATCACCCACCCCGGACCCACCAAGGTAAGTAAAATCACGGCCATCTAATTTATTTCTGTCCCATAGTGTAAATGAATCTCCTGCAATTATCACTTAGAATTAAATATTACTGGGGACGGAGTAGCAGAGCAGTGGGAGCACTGTCCTTGCATCCTTTGGCAAGGATTACCGTATCTTAAAAGATTTCAGCCCAACTAGATTTGAATTAATTTATTATTTCAAGTGTAAAGCTGGTATAACTGAAAAGCAAACATTTAAATGTTCAATAGTAATTCATCTCTATTGAAGTGTAAATTCAAAGTTCCAAGAAAAAGGTTCTTTAAATTTAAATTAAACCTTAAGACACTTAATCTAAGCATAAGCAGGCAAAATTGAACAACCATCCTCTTTAACATGGGGGTGAATTTTATGTTCATCGTGATGACTGCTAGGTAGTAACTATAGAATTGGAATACTTTCTCACTTCTTGTAACTAGTATCAGCATCAAGGATTTCCAGGTCAAAATAAAGTTGGGGTTACATCTAGGGTGTATGTCACTTTATAACCTGCTTTAACCTCGTCCATACCTTTATTACCTCAAGACTCAATCCATTTCTTACTGGCCTCCTCACCTCTATGAACTACAATTCATCCAAAGTTCAACATCACATGCACCAGGGCTTCACCTCATCACCCCTGCCCTGACCAGGCTCCATTGTCTCCCCATCCACCAGCAAATTGCCTTTAAAATCCTTTTCCTTGCCTTCAAAGCCCTCCATAGCTTCAGCCAACCTACTTCAATGAACTCTTCCAGCCATACCTACCTGCGTGCGGCCTCCAATCCTCAGACATCAGCCTACCCCTTGCTCTCCTTTACCTCTGCTGCACCATCGATGGCCACTGCTTCATGATGAAGATACTTCTCTGGGGTGGTAGGTATGGTGTTCAACTGTTTACCTCAATTATTGATACCTCATGACTATAGAAAATAATGATTTATTTCATATCAATTGTGAAAGGGAAACTGAGCACCTTATAATCATTACACTGCCTTATTACATCTCATTTTTAGATTTCTTGTTTTCGTGTCACCGATCTTTCTGCAGGTTGACACGATAGTCGGAGACACGGATTTATCAATGTCTGCTGATGAACTTATTCTCTATCATCTAATGCAGTGGTTCCCAACCTCTTCCTTTATGCGGACCACTACATCGTCATCAAAAGCTTTTGCGGACCACTAGCCATTTAAAACATTTTTAACATCGCCTATGGCTGCCTATTATATTATCATAATTTTTTTTCACGGACCACAGGTTGGGAACCGCTGATCTAATGCAAGGCCATCTAGTGGCTTAACCAAATACAGGTGAAACTCGCCCACTGAATTTGTACAGCACATGAAACTGGGCTTCAAACAAATTTCCCCAGTAGTGGGGTTCAATATTTTACCGGCTGCAACTGTGTCACTGGAAAAGAAACATATTTAGAATGGTTTTCATCAATATTAAATAACTTTAAGTAACCTGTAAACATTAAAAATCCACTTTAAAAGTATTATGCTTTTTTGCAAATTTTGTTTTCATCAAGATGAAGATGTTGGTGCTGGATAATCAAGTAGCTTCCTACTTTGGGAACCTTGTGCTATCATCAGGCATCCCTTGGTCAGGTACAGCATAGTTAAACATGGAGTAAAGCTCCTTCTATTCTATCCGAACAGAGTCTCAGGGCTGGATTTTGTCATTGGGGCGGGCTGGGGGCGTGTCAGGTGGGGGCGTGTCAGGACCCCGCCTCCAACGTGAGGCAGGACAAAAGTGCGATTTTCCCCTAATTGGGCACTTGATTTCCAGCATGTGGGAACCCCTGACCCAATGAGTCTTTTGATACTGAAACTCGCCTCCGATGACGTCATCTGTGCAGCTGGATTTAAGGCCTGCAAGCAGCCTTGGTTCTTTTTCAGCCTTACAACTTTATCAAGATACTTCTGAGGGATTCCTACTGCTACTATGTCCAGCACCAGACCAAAGTGTACACCCAGGTTCGATGAGGCCTCCCTCCAAGCTCTGGTGAGGGAGCAAGAGCAAACAAGGAAGTGCTCTTTCCTTCCTCAGGGAGGAAAAAGCCTCCACAACAGACCAAAGCTTTGTGGCTGCAAGTGGCACAGGAGGTGAATGCGATTTCAATGTGCGGCAGAACCTGGCTGCAGTACCGAAAGAGGTTTCATGACCTTCTCCGCACAGGAAAAGTGAGTATTCCATCCCCATGATCCTCAATCTGATCCCCATCGCCCATCACCAGCACTCTGCTTTGTCAACCTCCTCCTCCACATCCCACTTCACCCTTACATCCCTGCACCCTTACCCATTCCCCCTCTCTCTCTATGTGCACATTCACTTAACTATTCGACTATGCTGCCCTCACACTCCCCATCACTGTGATGCTATGACAACAACTTACAACACACAGAGAGGGCCCTTGGTCTTGGCACCTCACTCCATCTTTTTGTCCTTCTAAGCATCTATGCTATGGATTCTCTACACTCACTCCTTCATTCTGACTCAAACTCCACTTGTGTTCCTCATTGCAGGAAAAGAGAGCCCACAATAAGAGGACGAGGACAGGAGGAGGGCCACCCTCAATAGCCGAGCTCACCACTGCGGAGGAGGCGGCCTTGGAGATCGTGGGAGTGGAGAAGGATGCGCAAGTGGGGGACGGACAGACGGGCGCATCAGAGCAAGCTGGTGACAGAATAGTTTTTCCATCTCTCATTGACATTGCATGAGTGACTGATATTGATTCTGATGCTCTAACAGATTGACTTATGATCATCTGCACAATTCAATGTGCATGCAACATTTATTTCACATGTCTAACTCTTTCCTTTACTCCCCCACAGGACCAGCGACAGCCCCCCTCCCCACTGTCCAGGAGGAAAGGAAATAAATGGTTCCCATTCTTCTGGTATATACCTCAGTTGAGGAAGCGCTCAGTCAAGGTGGGGAGAGGGGTTTCCCAGGAGATCACACTGGAGATGGGTCTCAGGCTCCAAACTTCCACAACAATGAGTATGCCTGCTAAAAGTTCCCCCAGACCTGAGACAACAAAGTTCTGCCACCTGCAAATGATGATTGCTGAAAACCCGTTTTTAATGGTGGAGCTGCAGCTGTTAGTAATCAATCCACTTGTGAGGCTGCCAGGATTAACTGGCGTGTTTCAGGGGAGACGTGCAGCACGGGGGGAAAATGTTAAATTCAGAAAGGCCTCTCAAAATTGGATTATAGAGGCACTTAACTGGTTAAGGGCCTATCCCACCTCTTGGAGGCGGGATGGAAACGGGTTCTGAAACCCCAATTCTGGGAAAATTGCTCGGAGGCGGACTTGGAGCCGCCCGCCATTTTTTGCAATTTTAACACTTCACACGCCTCCAATCCCGCCTCCTCGGGCCTGGCAAAATCGAGCCCTCAGCCTCAACCTTAGAATAGCACCCCCTATGGCACCAATTGGCATTTTTCCACTTCCCACATCAAACAAACTGTGACCACCTCCAGAGAAATTGTCAATTTAATGGCAATTTAGTTAGGGCAGTTTTCTGTTGGAAACTGGGACTACATGAAATCTTATTGCCCAGACTTTGCTCAGAAAACAACAGCAAGTTTAATGTGCACGCCGTTATTAGTGTGTAAATAACTTGTGGCAAGGAAGAGATACCCCACGAGTTGCGAAACACCAGAAGCTGCTGGCGATTTGCCTCGCGAAAACAGGATCCCGCCCTCAACCTTCCCGTGAATTGCAAGGAATTATGCATTTGCGCATTAATTACCAACTAAACTCGCTGCAGAAAGTTAGGGCTGGTACTTAACAATGTAAAGACCTTTTTAATAATGAGATTTATGTTCTTGCCACGCCACTCAACCTCTCTGGCCCAGAAAGGGAACAATTGAAACAGTGGAGACTCATTCCTGCAGGTAGTAAATTGTTCCTAGAAGTTTAAAAAAAAAGTTTTTTTTTAATTTTCTTTGTCTCTTTTTTTCCCCCTCTTACTCCAATCTTTCTTCCCCTCTATTTCTCTTTCTGTACCTAATTTGAGACTAATTCACCCTATTTCCTTCTCCATCATTCCTCTTTCTTTCTCTACACTTAATCTCATTGGTTAAGGAGTTAGACTGTTGGTCCACTCGATCACCAAGGTCTCAGATGCCCTGTTGACCTTGACCCGTTATCAGCTCGCACTTCCAGCAATTTGCGGTGCAAAGATTTTTCGAGCTTAAGGGTGAGGGGAAAAAAAAAAAATCTAACAAGTGGGGTATGCGGCGAGATGCCCCACAACAGCAAATTCTGGGCCATTATTTACAGCATAATGAGTCTTGCAGTCATTCAGGACAGTCCAGAATAGTAAATTCATCACTCTGGACATGAAGGAGGCCCACAATCTTGCTACTTGCCTGATTTCGACATCTTACAATTCACCCATCAGTCTCGCCTACCCTTTCCCTTCATTTAATTCTAGTTTGTTGCAGTCTTTTTAAAAATAAGAGAGAGGGTACATTTTATGAATACATGCTCCTGGCACAGAGCTTCACAAAGCAGGAGCATTTTTCAAGTATGCGGGCATCACGTTTAACACCACAAAACTTCTTGCCCACTAATTTTAATGGATGGAAAATCCTGCAGCCCAGATTTCTGACATGTGCTCTCCGCACCAAAGCTCTGTCATGAGAGCGTGGGTTTTTAAAATCTACATAAATCTCTACTCTCCGATTTTCTAGTGGTCTCCTTTCCCCCTCACTGTTAATATTGGATAGATCGTGTAGTTGGCTGATTCTTGTAGCCCTGCCACGAGTAATTGAAAATCTCAGCAGTCTGGAATTGTGTCAGCCGTGGCTCAGTGGGTAGCACCCTCGCCCCCGAGTCAGAAGGTTGTGGGTTCAAGTCTCACTCCATGAGACTGGAGCACAAAAATCTAGGCCCTGACACTCCAGTGCAGTGCTGAGGGAGTGCTGCACTGTCAGGAGGTGCCGTCTTTCAGACGAGACATTAAACTGAGGCCCTGTTTGCCCTCAGGTGGATGTAAAAGATCCCGTGGCATAATCTCAAAAGAAGAGCAGGGGAGTTATCCCTGATGTTCTGGCCAATATTTATCCCTCAATCAACATCACTAAAATGCTGCGGCATTTCCTACATTACAACGGTGACTACACTTCAAAAGTTGGCTGTAAAGTGCTTTGGGACATCCTGAGGTTGTTATAAATGCAAGTTTTTCGTTTTTTTTTTTTACAAATAAATACTACTTAAAAGGAATAATAGATGGTCTGACATCCCTCTACCCACCAACAGGGTAATTTTTCTTTGGCTCACCTTTGCCGTTAGTCACATCATTTTGTAGGTTTAAGGTCTTCAGATCACCATATGGAAGAAGATACCTATGGTGTTTTGAACAGCGACATGTGGCACAGAAGTAGTTTTTTTAAAAAAAAATTAAATTATTAGGCGTTTCATTCACTCACCAGCATTAAATTGCACTGTGACTGAACTGGGAGAGGATGTCTATGATTTTGGCTTTGTGCCTATGTGAATGTTGGCTGGATGCTAGTAAAATGTCAAGATGTCCCTGTTGAGTTTATATTGTTTACTCCAAAATGCACAGTGGCTACAAATCCCATTGGTTCATGGGTAAAAATATCACATGATATCATCATAGGATATCATGGCCAATAAAATTTCAAAGCATGTGGGATGTCCTAACATTTTAGAGATAAACATGATCAATGTTCATGGCAAAGTGACCTTGTTTGCTGTGGAGCACATAGTGAAAATTAATCTTAGTGAGTCATAATGTCACAGTATACCATGGCCAATAAATATTCCAAATCAGTGGGGTGTATTCGTTCATGTCTAAAAGCAACCAATTAGCCAGGTAACGTTTTTCAGTGTACAGAAGTTACATCTATTCAGACAAAGACGGCTTTAGCACCAATCTGCTAAAGGTTCTCTTATTTCAGTGAATATCCAAGGCGAGAAGGAAACATGTAATTGAGATACCGCTCAAACTTTAGAGTTCTTGCCTTAGATATCATCTCAGGGTACCTTATAGAGTCATAGAGTTATGCAGCACAGAAAGAGGCCCTTCGGCCCATCGTGTCCGTTCCGGCCATCAAGCCCTATCTATTCTAATCCCATTTTCCAGCACTTGGTCTGTAGCCTTGTATGCTATGGCGTTTCAAGTGCTCGTCTAAATGCTTCTTGAATGTTGAGGGTTCCTGCCTCTACCACCCTTTCAGGCAGTGAGTTCCAGATTCCAACCACCCTCTGGGTAAAAAAGTTTTCCCTCAAATCCCCTCTAAACCTCCTGCCCCTTACCTTGAAACTATGCCCCCTGGTTATTGACCCCTCTACTAAAGGGGAAAAGTTCCTATCTACCCTATCTATGCCCCTCATAATTTTGTACACCTTAATCAGGTCCCCCCTCAGCCTTCTCTGCTCTAAGGAAAACAACCTCAGCCTGTCCAGTCTCTCTTCATAGCTGAAGCGCTCCAGTCCAGGTAACATCCTGGTGAATCTCCTCTGCACCCTCTCCAATGCAATCACATCCTTCCTATAGTGTGGCGACCAGAACTGCACACAGTATTCCAGCTGTGGCCTAACTAGCATTTTGTACAGCTCCATCATAACCTCCCTGCTCTTATATTCTATGCCTCTGCTAATGAAGGCAAGTATCCCATATGCCTTTTTAACCACCTTATCTACCTGTCCTGCTGCCTTCAGGGATCTATATACATGCACACCAAGGTCCCTCTGATCCTCTGTCCTTCCTAGAATCCTACCATTCATTGTGTATTCCCTTGCCTTGTTAGTCCTCCCAAAATGCATCACCTCACACTTTTCAGGGTTAAATTCCATTTGCCACTGTTCTGCCCATCTGACCAACCCATCTATCGTCCTGTAGCCTGAGGCTTCCCTCCTCGCTATTTACCACTCCACCAATTTTCGTGTCATCTGCGAACTTACTGATCATACCTCCTACATTCATATCTAAATCATTAATGTGCACTACAAACAGCAAAGGACCCAGCACCAATCCCTGCGCTACCCCACTGGACACAGGCTTCCAGTCACAAAAACAACCTTCGACCATCACACTCTGCCTCCTGCCACGAAGCCAATTTTGGATCCAATGTGCCAAATTTCCCTAGATACCATGGGCTCTTACTTTCTTGACCAGTCTCCCATGCAGGACTTTGTCAAAAGCCTTACTGAAGTCCATGTAGACTACATCAACTGCACTACCCTCATCCACACACCTAGTCACCCCCTCGAAAAATTCAATCAAATTGGTTAGACATGATCTCCCCCTGACAAAGCTATGCGGACTATCCTTGCCTCTCCAAGTGGAGACTAATTCTGTCACTCAGAGTTTTTTCCAATAATTTCCCTACCACTGATGTTGGGCTCACTGGCCTGTAATTCCCCGGTTTATCCCTACTACCCTTCTTGAATAATGGTACTACGTTAGCTGTCCTCCAGTCCTCTGGCACCTCCCCTGTGGCCAGAGAGGTTCTGAAAATTTGTGTCAGAGCCCCTGCAATCTCCTCCCTTGCCTCACACAGCAGCCTGGGATACATTTCATCTGGGCCTGGGGATTTATCCACTTTTAAGCCTGATAAAACCGCTAGTACCGCCTCCCTCTCAATACTAATTCGTCCTTCTCCATCGTGAACACAGATGCAAAATATTAATTTAAAACCTCACCCACATCTTCCGGCTCTACACACAGATTGCCACTTTGGTCCCTAATGGGCCCTACTCTTTCCCTGGTTATCCTCTTGCCCTCAATATACTTATAAAACACCTTGGGATTTTCCTTTATTTTGCCCGCCAGTGTTTTTTCATGCCCCCTCTTCGCTCTCCTAATTTATTTTTTAAGTACCCCCTGCACTTTCTATACTCCTCTGGGGCTGCCACTGTTTTTAGTCCTTTGTATCTGCCAAAAGCCTCCCTTTTTTTCCCTAATCCATTCTTGTATATCTCTTGACATCCAGGGTTCCCTGGGCTTGTTGTTCCCGTAAAGATCAAAGGTGGGACCATGTTGGCATTGTACTCTCTCTATTTCCTTTCTGAAAGACTCCCATTGCTCTGATGTGGATTTTCCTACAAGTAGCTGATCCCAGTCCACTTTGGCCAGATCCTGCCTTATCATATTAAAATCGACCTTCCCCCCCATTTAGAACCTTTATTTCCGTCCATCTTTGTCCTTTTCCATGACTACCTTAAATCTCACCAAATTATGGTCACGGTCACCAAAATGCTCTCCTACTGACACTTCTACCACTTGCCCGGCTACATTCCCTAGAATTAGGTCCAGTACCGCCCCCTCTCTTGTAGGACTTTCTACATGCTGGCTCAAAAAGCTCTCCTGGATGCACTTTAAGAATTCCGCACCCTCTAAGCCTTTCACACTGACTATCCCAGTTAATATTGGGGAAGTTGAAATCCCACACTATTATTTGTACCCTTCTGAGATTTGCCTACATATCTGTTCCTCTATCTCCCCCTGACTGTTTGGGGGCCTATAGTACACTCCCAGCAAAGTGCTTGCCCCTTTTTTGTTTTTAAGTTCTACCCATATGGCCTCATTAGAGGAACTTGCTGAGATATCATCCCTCCTTACAGCAGTAATTGACTCCTTGATTAATATTGCAACACCCCTCCTCTTTTACACCCCCCCTCTGTCTCACCTGAAGATTCTATACCCCGGAATATTGAACTGCCAGTCCTGCCCCTCCCTCAACCATGTCTCTGTGATAGCAACAATATCATACTCCCATGTGTTCATCAACACCTTCAAGTCATCTGCCTTACTCGCAAGACTCCTTGCATTAAAATAAATGCCATCCAGCCTTGCCATACTCCCTTGTGCCGTTACATATTTGCTCTACCTTCCAGGCCGACTTGTTTTTTCCTCTATATTTGGTGCTACGTCACTCCCGCAACTGGTCTGAATGTCCCACATTTAGAGATTTGCCAGCACAGACAAACATCTATCTATACAATAATTCAGTGACGCAATGATAGTATCCTCTTGTGATCTGAACTGGATATTTATGTCTTTTGCACATGTGCATTTTCAATCTCTTTAAGATGGACTCGGTAAGACCAGGCTAGATATGAATCGTTACGCTGCTTTGTCACAGCACATGAATATACAGACGAAGAGTTACAATTGATTCATTTATTTCAAATCAGTACAACTTATTTTCATGTAATAATACAAAATAGTGAAAATGTTACATTTCCCCACATCCATGGGCCATCTTACTTGAGTTAAATAAAATACCTCTCAACTATTCTACTGCATTCTAACCTTCTTGCAGTCGTTGCTGGGCCTGACTGCCTGGCTACGTCTCTGTTCATTTATTTTCCTCTGTTCACAGCCAAAAAAGGAACTAGAGACTTCCCAACACAATGGGTGTGACTGGTTTATCAATTGCCAAGACTGACTAACAAATTGCTTATTATTTACAGTTTCCAGCAATAAAAATACAAGTTAAAAATTCAACACAAAAATACATCTGTTGTCACAATCATATCCCTGCATTTTCCCAGAAAGCATAATGTTTGTGCAACACCGTGGGGTACAAGAGCGATTAAAACAGGTAAATACACGGTGAGGAGTTTCGTATCCAAGTAAGCAGTACTGTGGTGGATGACAAAGCTTCCAGAAGGCACCGCTGAAGAGTCTTCACATAGTGTAGTTTCAATCTTGGGCGGGGGGGGGGGGGTAAATGGAGTCAATGTAGAGTAATATTGGGTGGGTTTTAAAACCAACGTTCCACCCGATCCTGGGGGCTTCCCGTCCGGCAAGTTGTTAAAATTGCATCTCCCCCCACCCCATCAGTGACAGATGTCCATGAGCTCCTCCCAGTTGTTGTTAGAGGTTAGGTTGAAGGGCGCAGGGAGAGTGGTTTAAGGAACTGGTTGAAGTCTGAGGCCCTGTGATGGAATGAAGTCAATTTATAGACTGCATGAAGTCAGCTTGCAGCATCATCAACCAATGTTCAGGTTTGGAATCAGCTGTGGAGAGGGAGTGGATCCAGGAGCCATTCAGGGGACAGAGTGTATTAGTAAAGGCACAGGTGGAGGTTGTCCAGTGGAATCAGAAAGCTGGGGAGGAGCAGAGAGTCGATCAGGAGCCAGAGGTGGTTGATCCTGTGGTCCGGGGGGGGGGGTGTAGTGGTCTCAGGTACCAGCAGTGCACACCACAGAGCCAGTGACCAGCAGAGGAGTGAGGAGCAGTGAGCACCAGAGAGCCAGAGAAAAGGTAAATCCACAGTGCAAATGAAGGAGTTGGTCTTTTGGAAGAAGCCTGCTTTCTTATTGACTGTGTTTGATGCGTTATCTAGTACCTTTGAACTTTAAACATTTTCTGCATTTCCACCCACATTTGCTTTGTTCACAATCATTTGGTTGATAATTTATTGAAATTTCTGCTGCAATGCTTTCTTTGCTCAGATGAAACATTAACATGTCAATGTTTTCTATGCTGTAGGATATACGTATCCAGTTTATACACTGATCAGACACAGTTGTACAAAAGTCTCCCACCAGCATTGTTCTGGGAACAAGAGAAGCAAGATGGTGAAGATCATTCTCTGTGCTGGTAAGTGAATACCCAAAAAGGAAAACAGAAATGTCAAAGTGATTTAAAAATGTTAAACTTCAATAAATGCTGCAATGTCCATTTGATGTTTTTCTTGTTATTTTAGTGGGGCTGGTCCTGCTGTTAGAAGTATACAGTGGTAAGCTGCAACAGATTTTAACCTTTTATTGTCATTCATTGTTAAATTGACTATCATGTTTTTGTTCCCCTTGTTATTTCAATCTGCAAAAATCATAATCTGCAAATGTCTGAGCATTTTCATCAATACCTTTTCCAGCTTGAATTCAAGGCTGACGCATAAGGTGGCCAATTCTTTTTTGGCAAAGGATTTTTTACCACTCTAATCGGCTCAGAAGCTAGCAGTTTTGCGGCTTCTGGAAAAGTTTATGCGAAAATGCACTAATTAAGTTGCAAATCTCACAACACAGGTTAATTGCAGAGGGATGTTGCATCGCAATAGATTATTTTCTGTATTAATGAGTAATTTCAATACACTGATGAAACACATAATAACTAGTTGGGTAACTAAATATTTTTCAATCCCTTTTTTGAGTTGTGAGGAACCATCCACAGTGTGTGCGTAAAGGCAGCACCATTGACGCACATTATAATGCTGGAAATAAATCCGTAACAATACAACTTGACTAATCTATAATTTTATGTAAAATTCATAGTTTAAATAATATTGTTTTAATTTTCACTGTCTAGTAGCAATATAATAAAAATGACTTTGGATTGGTGGAATAGATGCACAATAACTTACTTGTGTTGTCAGGGTAGGTAACTCACTCTTCAAGCTAATGAGTTATGTTGTCTCAGAGGTCACTCAAGTAAATAGTTTTGCGAATGTCACCATTCCATCTATCACGTATTGATGTTATGATTTTTTTATGTCACCATTCCAAATAATACAACAAAACATACTATTTTACAATGATCTAAGTTAATCTAACACTAGTAGTTGTGGGGGAGCTCTCTATTTGAAATCAGAGGCGGTCGCAGCCTTTATGTTCAACTCAACCAAGAGCTCCTTGCCCACACACTTTTAAACCAGGACCATTAGCTAAATGCCAGTGTGATGCTTTCCCCCCCCGACCACAGCAGTTAACAGGAAACCTACATATAAACTTGATTTCAGGCTTTTGTGATTTGTTGTCATTTTAACTTGAAAATGCTTCCACTTCTAAGCCATCTTTTTGAAAATGTATATTCCAATTACATAAATAAGCAACTAATAACTTTTTCCAAAACAGTTTTAGGCAAGGACTACAAGCTGGTTTGCTACTTCACAAACTGGGCCCATAAGAGAGGAGACTGTAAGTTCTTACCAGAAGACATTAACCCCAAGTTATGCACCCATCTTATTTATGCTTTTGCTGCTATTGGCAATAATCATCAAATAGTGGCACAGCAAAAGGATGACGAAGATCTTTACATCTCATTTAATAATCTTAAAAAACGGTATGTGATTTTATATTGTTTCAAATATCTTTGAAGTTATTACAACTTGACATAAATTGTACATTTCACCATGAAAGTTCTTCACAAAATATCAGAACTATGAAATCCCACTTTTTAAAATGGGAAATTAGTTTTCGAAAATGATGCATGCAAATACACAGTTAAATGTGCCTGAAATTTATTGTCCTATAATACAGAAATGAGTCTAAAATAATTAGAAGAAGCCACTCATTGGAAATGTCTCTACGGTAGCCATTAAATATCCTGATTATCCAACTATGCACAGTTGAACAATTACAGAAATTAATTACAATGATGACAAAGAATATTTTTCACAATTCAGTATCGGCATTAAGCACTAAATTCAAGTATAGCATGGTTTTTATTCATGCTAACGTTTTGTCTGCATTATCCACCTTAACCTTAATCTCAGAGAAGCAACTTTAGCGCACCAGCGTGTTATTAATTTGCTAAAGGTCATGAAAGCAGTAGCTTCAGCATCAGGTCTTTCATTCAGCGGATATTTTTACATCAGAATAAAATCAACATGGGTTTTGTCAATGACAATCTTCAGTTAAAATAGTCAAAAGTAGTATTCAATCTCTAAGAATGAAAGAAAATAAGGTCATCACCATTTTTTGAAAAAGAGATTTTTCTTTACGGTCTTTGTTCTCTTTTAAAAATATTTATCTCTTCTGATTTTCACAGAAATCCAAATTTACGAACACTCTTATCTATCGGTGGCTGGAGTTTCGGAACTGAAAAGTAAGATACATTTTCAATAGTGATTTTCTACCAATACAAAAACCTTGTAACTTTAAGTACGACAATGACACAAGCAATACAGAAATATGTGAAATTGTGTACCAGAAGAAATGGGTACGAGCCCAGCGGGAGCAAATGGCATCAGATAATTATAGAAAGTGAAACCGTTTACAGTTAGTTTCTGAAGGTATCTCAGCGTTTTTCACTGGCATATTGACTGTTGTGGCACCAATATGCTCGAGGCAAAATCCATGCTTAAGCCAATGTATTGTAATGTTGCACCAATACAACTAGTGAGTGTTATACTTAATACATCAACTCAATATTCTGCCACTGCTACCACCACCAATGCCAGACCTGTAACCATCTCCATTTCACTCTAGATGCTCTCTACAGTCACAATCCAAGTTTAGGATAAAATTTCTAATTGTGCTGCTGGGTGTTTACAGTTCAAGTGGACGTAGTATGAAGATTTTACACTGCTACCATGATGCTTCACTGAAATCCTAGTGACAACATTGCATCTCGTTCCTGGGAGCACCAAGATAATGAATACCATTCAATTTTATAACTCTTTCTACAACAGAAATAATACAGCTTGGGATTTTACCGCACTAACTTTTTAATGCTTTGGTTTTGCTGAAGCTTTATCTTCCTGGGGACACAAATAACTCACAAGCAATTAAGAAGATGCTGACCTGTAGTACAGTTATGAATGTGCATTTTAAGATATTAAAAATATATGCAAAGGTTATATTTCGAGTAGGTAGGTGTCCATCTAATCATACAGAACTAAAAATCTATAGAATAGATAAACCAGGGGACACCAAATAAGATTCAAGAACAGAGCTTAGAGATTTTTTCCAATAGACACTGTTCGCATATCAATGATTAATATGCTCATACCAAAAATTCCTCTGTGCTTTTTACCAGTCATTAACCTGTTTATTTTAAACAGGTTATTACTAGTGTTATTACAGCAGACAGAGGAATTTGGCATGTGTGTGTTAAGCATCTGTACAGGAACAGCGCTGGCAAGAAAATATATCTAATAAAGTCTCCGTGAAATAAAATTTAGCTGAATGCTTAACTTTCAGTTATTGTATCAGTATTTGATCTGAATGACTGTCACTCACAAACCAATACCACAACCTCTTATTGCAATGGAACTATGACTCCGACCATATGACATCTCCTACTATATAATGGTTCTGAAGTGGAAAAATAACCCCTGCTGCATTGCAGTCAAGTTTGCCTGACGAATGTAATCAGACTCTGGAAGGGAAACGCTGGAGGAATCCCCGACATATCTACCTGTCCAGCAGCAATGGAGTCTCTCTCCTCCCCGCCACTCACCGTCACAGAAAATCAGATTTATGAGAAGCAGCACAGGAATTAATCTGAATGCAAATATTAAAAAATGTAGTTATCCACTGGAGAGTGGAAAAAATAAAGGGTGTTTAAGAGAATAAGGTGGATAAAAAGCCACTGCAGGACAAGTGATGGGAATATTCTACCACAAATAGAACTCATTTCAAAAGATGACTAGTAAATGCAAAACACCATCCACTGGAAATTTATTCTTCATTATTATAGAAACCGGAAAATAAACTTCAAATACTTAGATCAACTTACAGGTGTTTCAAAGGAGAATTATTTTTGTAATTAATTAGGACTGTGCCATATCACATACATTGAAAAATGTACCCGAGAACTGCATTGTATTACAGTACATTCCACTGTTATCCAAATGTAGAGTTTTGAAGGCGAGATGATTCTGGAATCGAAAAAAGATTGTTTATAGTTATAAAAGGAGCTGCTCAGCCATCCATGAACAAGGCTAGAAACTTCACTCATGCAAATTACTCTAACTATATTTCTTTCCCCCCCCACCCCCTCAAAACATATATCTTTGTCAGGTTCACTGCCATGGTTTCCAGCAAAGAAACTCGTCTAACATTCATTAAATCTGTGATCGAGTTTCTACGGAAAAAAGAATTTGATGGTTTAGATCTGCATTGGGAGTATCCAGCGTTTAGAAGAAGCCCACACCAGGACAAGCAGCGCTTCACACTCTTGGTTCAGGTGAATAATATGCTACAAATCTGTTATTTATCAGGGGATCCAATCTATAAATTAAAAAAAAAAGATATGCAGATCATTACACTCAGTCTCAAAATGCATGAAAAAGACCGGTCAACTTTTCTTAATGAGAAAAATTATAATAAGTGTCCACATTTACCTTTTACACCCATTTGGTGGCCTAGCAGCAATGTATTTGGAAGCTAACAGAATGCTAGCCTTTATCTCAATGGGGTTGGAAAACAAAAGTGATGCTTCAGTTACACAAAGTCTTGATCGGACCCCATCTGGAGAACTGCGTTCAGGTCACCGCACCTCAGGAAAGTTGTATTGGTCTTGGATAGCGTACAGTGCAGATTCACCAGAATGATACCAGGACTGAAAGGGTTAAATTATAAAAAAAAGGACAGGTTACATAAACTTCACTTGTACTCTCTGGAGTTCAGAAGGTTGAGGGATGATCTGATGGAGGCATATAAAATGATTCACCACATCATCTTCTTAGGCAGTCCCTCGGAACCGAGGATGACTTGCTTCCACATTAAAAATGAGTTCTCAGGTGAATGAGTCCAATGCGGGACCTACAGTCTCCGTCACAGGTGGGGCAGACGGTGGTTGAAGGGGCGGGGTGCTTGGGTTGACGTGTGCTCCTTGCACTGCCTGCCGCTTGCTCCGGCGAAGAGACTCGAGGTATTCGGCGCCTTCCCAGATGCTTCTCCTCAACTTTGTACAGTCTTGAGCCAGGGATTCCCAGATGTCGGTGGGGATGTTGCACTTTTTCCAAGGAGGCTTTGAGGGTGTCCTTGAAGTGTTTCCTCTGCCCACCTGGGGCTCTCTTGCCGTGTCGGAGCTCCGAGTAGAGCACTTGTTTTGGGAGTCTCGTATCAGGCATGTAGACGATGTGACCCGTCCATCGGAGCTGATCGAGCGTGGTCAAAGCTTCGATGCTGGGGATGTTGGCCTGAGCGAGAACACTGACGTTGGTGCGCCTATCCTGCCAATGGATTTGCAGGATCTTGCGGAGGCAGCATTGGTGGTACCTCTCCAGTGCTTTGAGGTGCCTGCTGTACATGGTCCATGTCTCTGAGGCATACAGGAGGGCGGGTATTACTACTGCTCTGTAGACCATAAGCTAGGTGCTGGGTTTGAGGTCCTGGTCTTCAAACACACTCTTCCTCAGGCAACTGAAGGCTGCACTGGCACACTGAAGGCAGTGTTGGACTTCGTCATCGACGTCTGCCCTTGTTGACAGTAGGCTCCCGAGGTATGGAAAGTGGTCCACGTTGTCAAAGGCCTTGTCATGGATTTTGATAATCGGGGGGCAGTACTGTGTGGCGGGGGCAGGTTGGTAGAGGACCTTTGTCTTACGGATGTTTAGTGTAAGGCCTATGCTCTCGTACGCTTCAGTGAAGGTGTTAACGATGGTTTGGAGTTCGACCTGCGAGTGTGCGCAGACGCAAGCGTTGTCTGCATACTGTAATTCGACGACTGAGGAAGGGACGACCTTGGATCTGGACTGGAGGCGACGGAGGTTGAACAGTTTCCTGTTTGTTCTGTAAATTAGCTCCACTCCAGCGGGGAGCTTACTGAGGGTGAGATGGAGCATTGCCGCAAGGAAGATCGAGAAGAACATTGGTGTGATGACACACCCTTGCTTGACCCTGGTCCGTACATGAATTGGGTCTGTGGTGGAACCGTTGGTCAGGATCACGGCTTGCATGTCGTCGTGAAGCAGGTGGAGGATGGTGACAAACTTTTGAGGGCAGCCGAATTTGAGGACACTCCATAATCCCTCACGGTTGACAGTGTCAAAGGCCTTTGTGAGGTCAAAGGCCTTTGTGAGGTCAAAGGCGGCCATGTACAGCGGTTGGTGCTGTTCCCTGCATTTCTCTTGTAATTGGCGCGCGGTGAAGATCATGTCCATTGTGCCCCTTGGTGGGCGGAATCCGCATTGCGACTCTGGGAGGAGCACTTCAGCACATGATTCACCACATGGGGAATTATCAACCACAGTTGTGCCAACGTGAAGAAATGCTCACTTGAGGCTGGGCACTCACAAGAAGGATCTGTCATCCCAGGGTGCTCTTGAGAGCTTTACAGTGTCTAGGTATAAGTATCTTTTTGACAGTTGCCTGGAAGATGATCAGCTGCCCTTTCTTCACCCAGGGATGGCGTAATCCACAGAAGAAAAATGAGAAGTGTAATACATTTTTTTTAAAGTTACAAAAAAAAACTTAATAAATTTGCAATCTGTAGCATGTTATGTACCATTGTTATAACCTTCTCAAACTCATTATTATTTGTTAATAAATAGGAACTTCGAGAAGAGTTTAAGAAGGAATCCAGTGAGAACAACAAACCAAGATTGCTGCTTTCAGTTGCAGTGGCGTCTGGCATAAGAAACATTCAAGCAGGCTATGAAATAGAAAAGATTTCAGAGTACGTACAAGCTATTTATGTCAAGTATATTTTGCGACTGAAGCCATTTTCATCACTTAATACCCTAAATATATCAACTATATTCCTGAAAATGATAACTAAGACTTCGAATAAGGGCCCGACCGCTACCATACTGAATGCAATAAGTGTTTCAAACATCAGGAACAGGAGACAAAAAGTCGGACAAAACATCTGCACCCACGGGGGGGGGGTAAGGGTGTGGATTAAATTATCAGGCAAAGCAGGAGTATAAATGGGTTTAAGAGACAAGTCGAGTCGCTTTTAGAGAGAGATGGCATTGAAAGATATGTTGAGAAGTCAGGTGGGCGAGTTGGATTTCTGAAAAAAGGACAGGCTTGATGGGTATAATGGCCTTTTCCTGTGTCTTAAAATTCATGATCTTATAAATTATGAAGATTAGCAAATAAATTGCAGAGGTAGAGGGAGCAGGAAAGAAGACCATCATTGCTATTCCTCATCAGTGCTCACTAGTGGCAGGGTCAATGTATGTCGTAGAAACTTCCTTCAGTACCATCCTCGACACTTATTTATTTTTGTTTTGTGCAGGCACGTGGATTTTATCGGTGTGATGACTTATGAGTTCCATGGTCCATGGGATAGTAAAACGGGACCTAATAGCCCTCTGTACAAGAGTTCGACTGACTATAATGATGATAAATACTTTAATGTCGTATGTATATACACATTAAAAAATATCACTTTTTCAATCTTTCCATTTATAATTTTTCTCAAGTTCTCTTGAATTACTAATGCGAATTTGGGAAGTCAGTTCAAGTAAAATGTTTTCCTTGTAGGAGTTTGCGACAAACTACTGGAAAGAAAATGGTGCTCTTGCAGAAAAACTGTTGGTTGGATTTCCAACATATGGGCGTACTTTTACACTCTGTACCCCCAATAGCAAACCCGGTGCTTCAGCGTGCGGTCCCGCAACACCAGGGAATTGCACTAAAGTAGCTGGAATGTTGGCATATTATGAGGTACGGCTTGATATTTATACACAAAATTACGTCAACAACTTACATTACCAATTTTACAAAAAAGGACTGTAGCACATATCAATTCACCATGAACTTTACTAGTTACTGTGACCATTACTAATTACCAACATGTTAAATCCCTAATGGAAAAGTTAAATACTTATCATAACAATTGCATTCCCATGGTTTTATTTACTGAAAATACAGCAAGAATATGCTGCATGCCAGAGAGTGCCTGGATTAAAATATATAACCTGTCTGTATACAAACCCCCATTTGTATCCCCATTCCCTAAATTTCCAAACCAATCACATCGCCGCTAATTACAAATGAATTAAATTGTAAGCAAGTTGTTTAAATGAAACCCCATTTGTACATAAGCAAAAGATTTGCCCCTCCATCCTCTGCTTTATTTCTCCTGCCCACCCATTCGACTCCCTGAACCTCCCACTGTTCCCCATCAGGATGCAGATGTCAGTTATCAGTGCTGCTCCTTCTCCTTCAGTCTCTCCAGTGAGAGGAAACAATGGAATGTTATTGGAAAGTAAGTCTATCCCATCATCTACAACAAGTGTCCGATATCCAGTACTGGATGAGCAGAAATTTCCTCCAACTAAATATTGTGAAGACCAAAGCCATTGTCTTCGGTCCCCACCACAAACTCCATTCCCTAGCCACTGACTCCATCCCGCTCCCTGGCAACTGTCTGAGGCTGAACCAGACTGTTCGCAACCTTGGTGTCATATTCGACCCCCAGATAAGCTTCCAACCACATATCCATGCCATCACTAAAACCGCCTATTTCCAGCACATCGCTCCACTCCACCCCTGCCTCAGTTCATCCGCTGCTGAAACCATCATCCATATCTTTGTTACCTCCAGACTTGACTATTCCAACGCACTCCTGGCCGGCCTCCCAAGTTCTACCCTCCGTAAACTTGAGGTCATCCAAAACTCGGCTGCCTGTGTCCTAACTCGCACCAAGTCCTGTTCACCCCATCACCGCTGTGTTCGCTGACCTACATTGGCTCCCGGTTAAGCAACACCTCGATTTTAAATTTCTCATCCTTGTTTTCAAATCCCTCCATGGCCTCGCCCCTTCCTATCTCTAATCTCTTTCAGCCCCATAACCCCCCCCCCCCGAGATATCTGCGCTCCTCTAATTCTGCCCTCTTGAGCATCCCTGATTATAATCGCTCAACTATTGGTGGCCGTGCCTTCTGTTGCCTAGGCCCTAAGCTCTGGAATTCCCTCCCTAAACCTCTCTTTCCTCCTTTAAGATGCTCCTTAAAACCTACCCCATCTGCCCCAATATCTCATGTGGCTTGGTGTCAAATTTTGTTTGATAACCCTCCTGAGAGGCGCCTTGAGACGTTTTACTATGTTAAATGCGCTATAGAAATGCAAGTTGATGTCGTTATAGCTGGGAATTATTGATGCTGACAGTGCCTGCCTGAACTGGGAAAGTATTCCATTTCCCCCAATATCAATATGCTTCACCTTGATGAGCACAAAATTCACAATAAAATTTGTTTTTAAAAGCTATAGTTACAGCTATAATCTGTTGATTATGGAGGGGAAAAAGAGAGAGAACTGGACACATATGACTTTCCACAGAATATTCCAAACAGCAATATCTTATATACATACTGGTGTCTCATTACATACTTTAAAGTGTTGATCAGAGTTAGTCAGAGAAAATATCTTTACACTGTGCTGATAACATTAAGTTCCACTCCAATGGTAGGGAGGGGTTGGGGGGCCAGGGGGATAGAATTCATCAAGGAGGCTGCAGCAGGCTATGGGCATTCATTCATGATGCCATTCTGCATGAATGCCTATTATCAGGCTGCCTCTAACTGGTAGTTTCAATATATAAACACTGGAACAAGGGACAACTGATGCCAGTAAGTGTACAGCTAATTCCTTTTATAACACTTAAGATTTCACATAAATAGCATTGCCTTTAATTCTGTATAATTATTTCAGATCAGTCTTTTTGCTTAAAAAAGGTGGCACTTTTCCATGTAATTACTGATTAAATATCAGGAATGGGTGTTGATAAACCAGCTTCAGATTTGGGACTGCTGGCCAGAGTTTGATTTCGGTGCCACTACACTAAATTTCACTGACTCTGAATTCCAAAGTTTTTCCCACATGAATCGAATACCTTAATCGAAAATCTGTAGCATCAGAAATGTGAAAAATGTGGCTTTGACGATCCAAAGCTAAAATTGAAGACACGCCTATAATAACTAATGATCCTGTTACCTTTAATTGGATTTTTCTTTTTGAATTTTTTCATTATTCTCTCGGCTTCCCATTATATTTGTCTTCAACTCCTTTTTCTCTCCCGTTCTTTTTATTCTGCAATTTGAAGCAACATCTATTATTTTCTGGAAGTTCATCTATTCACATTTCAAATGGTTACATTCAGTAACTACACAACTGGGAAGGTGGGGTGGAAGGATATATTGGTGCCGGTTATTATTTACCTAATCCGGGTTTGTCTTCCTGTCTAAAAAAATCTCTTGTAGCGATAATGAAACACACTTTATAATTCCATGGGCATCAGTACCTTATTCAAGTGATTATTCTTCACATACAAGTGCACAGAGTAAGTACTGGGAGGCTACTCCATGTAGTGCATCACAGCCAGTCAGATCATATCTGAACCCAAAATCCACACATTCCAGCAAGGGTAATTGAATAGTAATCAGGAGTGGGAACCACAACTAATTTTTCCCTTCACTAACCTATTTGCACTCTACATGACCGTGATCTCTAACTCAGTACAGACTGAAAGAACAAACTTGGGAACATAGGATCAGGAATAGGCCATTCAGCCCCTCCAGCCAGCTCTACCATTCAATTAGATCATGGCATGATCTGTACCTCATCTCCATTTACCCGCCTTAGCTCCATATCTAACAAAAATCTATCAATCTCAGTCATGAAAGCTTCAATTGCCCCAGCATCCAGAGACTTTTGGGAGAGAGAATTCCAGATTTCTACTACTCTGAAAAAAGTGCTTCCTGATTTCCCTCCCGAATGTACTAGCTCTAATTTTAAGATTGGACCGGAGATTGCGGTCGGAGGCTTCCGAATGCCTCCGATCCTCACGAAAAGTACGCACCTACCTGGTGCCTCCGTATCTTCAGACTCTGGCGTTCCCGGGCCTGCGGGCGTATGCCTGCGTAAAGACCCACGTATCCCAGGGGCACAGGCGGTTCGCAAGCGTCCCTGGGATCACGTGGTCTGGCCCAACCAATCAAAAAGGGGGATTCCCATTATGCTTATGGGGATTCCATTTATGTACGGAATCTCCATAAGCATAATAGGAATGATATTAAAAAAAAAAATACATTTTCGGACAACCTAAATTAAAATCATGTTTAAAATACAATTTAATTAAACATTTAAAACGAATAAATTTATTTTTTGAAAAATAAATTTAAACATTTCTTTAAAGGGGCCAAAAATAACCTAAACTAATTTTTAAAAGTTTTTGAATGTTTGAATTATTTTTAAATAATATTTATTTAAACCTTACGCTGGTAAAAGGCAGGCCCCACGCCTGCTTTTACCAGGTGTAACAGTTTCGTGGGCATTCGCTGGGCAGTAGTTGGGCAAATAGCCCAACCCTGCGCCAGCGAATGTCCATTTCCTGTGCATGCGGATGATCCGTCAAGTTGAAACTCGACAGCTTGCAAGTTCCGGGTTTTCACACATATGGAAACCCGGAACTTGTGCTGCACTTACGACCGCGCTGTGCGTACGCGGTCATAGGCACCGTAAAATTCGGGCCATTATGTCCCCTCGTTCTTGATTCCTCCATCAGGCAAAATAGTTTCTTTGTATCTACCTTATCGAATCCTTGTAAACACCTCGATCAGATCACCCCTCAATCTTCCATACTCAAAAGAATACAACTTGCATTTATATAGCGCCTTTCACAACTTCAGGAGGTCCCAAAGCACTTTACAACCAATTATGTACCTTTGACACAATAAGCACATTTTTGTTAACAGGTATGTGACTTTTTGAAAGGCGCCACTGAAGGGTGGATGGAGGAGCAGCAAGTTCCATATGCATACAAAGATGATGAGTGGGTTACTTATGACAATTTGAGGAGCTACGAGATGAAAGTACATATTTTATAGTTATATTTATTATTCTCTTCCTGCTATATGCTTATATAACTGATTATATATAATAAATCCATCTGGACTGTACAGTGTATAAGGTTGGTTTCACAGTTGGCTTAGATATTTCTGTCATTAGATAGCATGATACCAGAACTGTAATTTTAATTTCGATACCATTTTAGTGACTTCTGAAGGGATTTATTACTAGACTCACTTTGTAATTATTTATTAACTTACATTTTCTATAAACAGTTATCCTGAAAGCTTTTCTCTGCATAGATACAAAACAAATTTGCAATTTTTTTTGGAAGCTCCTAATCCCTTAGCTTCCCCATCCTGTCTAAAGGCACTGGCAGTAGCACCCAGTATTTGACCAAGAGGCCTTTCATATTGTGTGAGCCTAGACAGCAAGTACTGGCAGGGTATTCAATTGTGGCAATATCACAACTGAGCTTCATTCTGTTCTCACCCAACTGAGATTGGTAGATTTTTGTTTGGGATTAAGGGTTACCAGAGCAAGGCACGTAGATGGAGTTAAGATACAGATCAGCCATGATTTAATTGAATGGCGTAACAGGCTCGAGGAGCTGAATGGCCTACTCCTGTTCCTATGTTCCCAACATCCAAACATATACTTTCCACAAAGGATCACTAAATACAATAAAACTCTGGTCTTTTTCCATTTACACACTCAGGGACACAGAGGCCAATTGTATCACCCAACTGTTGCCCGGTTGATTTCGGCAAAAACCAGGGATGGATGCTGGAACCATTCTGGACCACATGACGTGGTTCCACAATAGGCAGTGCACTTATCCACTGTGGTATCAGGGAAGCATCCCACTCATTTCTATCACAATGTAGTGAAAATAAAGAGTAGCAGTTTAACTCAAATGTACAATGGTACCCCGCAGCAGTAGCAATGGCCTGCAGCTCTAGTAGAAGCTTAGCATAGTCCCCTCACCTCTCCTCTTGGCCAAGGCATGATACATGCCAACTGGAGACCAACTGAAAAGGGAAGAATAGAATAGAAAAATCTATTTAATTTCTTCCCTTTTAAAAAAACAACTTTTTATTCACCTATATCCGCTCCTTTCCTAAAAGCATTGACTCCTTTAGTGAGGTAAAGTTCCACAGGTGCCAGGCCTCCTGGAGTATCTCACCCAAGTGGCCATTCTTTACAATGACCTAGACAGTGGGTGGCAGCAGACTCTTCAAGCACAACACAGCCAAGCCACATCTCAATTCCCAAATTCCACAATACTCACTTCAAGAATAGGTTACTGGATAGCAATCAGGTGCAGGATTGTTCTGCGCTGCCTAATCACAGGCTTTTGAGGCTACCCGAACCCTTTACCGCCATCCTGGCTGAGATCAACTAATTGAGCACGGTGACTGAGCGTAGGGTATTCATGGTCATTTGGCTCAGTTGCTCACCCTGTAAACCTGCACCCATCAGGGAGCAGCGTTTTATTTTTACACTCGGAAATCTGGATAAGGGATCAAGACCCATAATATAGGACACCATCAAGGTTAAAAGAGTGTTTCAAATTCTTTTCATGTAGGTGGAATGGTTGAAAAATAATAGCTTTGGAGGTGCAATGGTGTGGACAATCGACATGGATGATTTCAAAGGTACTTTCTGTAACCAAGGAAAGTCACCCCTTATTAATAAGCTGAAGACTATGCTTTTCTCAGATTCTAAACCTAAAGAAGATTCCTCAGGTAATTAATTACATTTAATACAGCTTCTCAGAACCAGATAAATATTTATAATTTTGGAATAAAGCACTCTCTGAACCACTTCCTTGTTTTATTCTGTAATCAATCACCATGATTATTTTCATGATCTCTACTACATGTGCATTTTTGAAACACTGTACATTTCATAAAATTAAATGTCCTTACATGGACGGACATCACAACATAAAGGAACACCAACAGCAGAAGAGAGTCTGAAGCATCCCCATTGTGGGAGCCACCATTCATTATTCTGCAAATACAATATAGTTTCATGTTTTAAATACCTCAAATGCTTCTTGCTTCTTTCCTCCTCTCAAACATATGCAGTTAGAAACTATTTTATGCTTATTTTGTTGACCATTTTATCAGAATTTTCTCTTTTCAATTGGGCTCATGCTGCACACGATTAGTATCAAACACAGTTAATATACTTTTGTCTTCTATTTTATTTAAGGTATTACTGGTAACCTGTATTTTCAGATTGCAACCTATTCTTGCTTTTCAGCCATTTATGTGGCACCTTATCGAATGCCTTTTGGAAATCCAAATACACTACATCTACCGGTTCCCCTTTATCCACCCTGCTCATTACATCCTCAAAGAACTCTAATAAATTTGTCAAACATGATTTCCCTTTCATAAAACCATGTTGACTCTGCTTAATTGTATTATGATTTTCTAAATGTCCTGCTACTACTTCCTTAATAATGGATTCCAGCATTTTTATTTTTCCAGTGACAGATTTAGGCTAACTGGCCTATAGTTTCCAGATTTCTGCCTCCTTTCTTGAATAGGGGCGTTATATTTGCGGTTTTCCAATCTGCTGGGACCTTTCCAGAATCTAGGGAATTTTGGAAGATTACAACCAATGCATCCACTATCTTTGCAGCCACTTCTTTTAAGACCCTAGGATGCAGGCTATCAGGTCCAGGTGACTTGTCAGCCTTTACTCCCATTAGTTTGCCTAGTACTTTTTCTCTAGTGATAGTGATTGCTTTAAGTTCCTCTCACCCTTTTGCCCCTTGATTTTCCACTATTATTGGGATGCTTTTAGTGTCTTCTACTGTGAAGACAGATACAAAATATTTGTTCAAAGTCTCTGCCATTTCCTTGTTTCCCATTATTAATTCCCCAGTCTCATTCTCTGAGACCAACATTTACTTTAGCTACTCTCTTCATTTTTATATACTTGTAGAAGCTCTTACTGTCTTTAATATTTCTTGCTGGTTTACTCTCAATCTATTTTCTCCCTCTTTATTTTTTTTTAGTCATCCTTTGCAAGTTTCTAAAAATTTCCCAATCTTCTGGCCTACCACTAATCTTCGCAACATTGTATGTCTTTTCTTTCAATTTGATACCCTCCTTAACTTCTCTAGTTAGCCACGGATGGTTCATCTTTCTCGTAGAGTCTTTCTTTCTCACTGGAATATATCTTTGTTGAGAGTTATGAAATATCTCCTTAAAAGTCTGCCACTGCTTATCTATCATCTTACCTTTTAATCTATTTCCCCAGTCTACTTTAGCCAACTGTGTCTTTGTAATTGCCTTTATTTAAGTTTAAGACATTAGTTTCGGACCCAAGTTTCTCACCCGCAAACTGAATGTGAAATTCTATCATGTTATGATCACTCTTCCCTAGAGAATCCTTTACTATGAGATCATTAATTAATCCTGTCTCATTACCAGATCTAAAAATAGCCTGTTCCCTGGTTGGTTCCACAATGTATTATTCTAAGAAACTGTCCTGAATACATTCTATGAACTCGTCCTCAAGGCTACCTTTGCCAATTTGATTTGTCCAATCTATATGAAGATTAAAATCGCCCACAATTATTGCAGTACCTTTCTTACAAGCCCCCATTATTTCTTGATTTATACTAGAGTGTGGCTACTGTTAGGGGGCCTATAGACTACTCCCACCAGTGACTTCTTTCCCTTATTATTTCTTATATCCACCCAAACTGATTCTACACCTTGATATTCCGAGCCAAGATCATTTCTCACCACTGTACTGATCGCATCCTTTATTAACAGAGCTATCCCACCTCCTTTTCCTTTCTGCCTATCCTTCCAAAATGTCAAATACTCCTGAATATTCAGTTGCCAGCCTTGGTCACCTTGCAACCACCTCTCTGTAATGGCTATCAGATCATACCCATTTATTTCTATTTGTGCCATCAATTCATCTATCTTGTTACAAATGCTGCATGCATTCAGATAAAGAGCCTTTAATTTTGTCTTTTTACTATTTTTCCCTACTTTGACCCTATTTGCTGGTGCACTTGTTTGTATGCTCTGTCCCTTCCTGTCACATTCTGGTTATCATTCCCCTATCGCTACCCTGCACTATTGCCTTGTCCTTTCTCTTTAACTTTCTAAGTTTCCCCTCACCTGAACCCTTAACACCCCCCCCCCCCCCCACCCAACCTGAACCCTTAACACCCCCACCACCTAACTATTTAGTCTCCCTGGTAAATACTGAAGCAAAGTAGTTATTTAATATTTTTGCCATTTTGCTATCGCTATCTGTGATTTTATCCTCTCCATCTCTTCGGGGGAGAAATTCAGTATCGCCCCATTTGGGGTGCTAACTTTTATAAGCTGGGAAGCTTAGCAGCAGGCGCGAATGATTCCAAAATTTGATGTTTGCGCTCCAGGAAGAAAATGGAGCGCTAAATCAAGCACTCCACTTCCTTCCTGGAGCGCTAAAGGACGCAGGCGGGGCGATAGTGGTGCAGCGCTGCCATGATCAGAGGCTCCTTCCCTCCATTAAAGGGAAGGGCCATCGCTGTAGGCTCTGCATTAGGACCAGTTAGCTGGTCCCCGATGGCAGCCGCGATCCGGCCCGATCAGCCCCATGCGCTCCAGCGGAGTGCCGGGCTGACCGATCGCGGCCCAGGAGCAATCGGAAAAAATCCCAAAGCATTGTTAAAATTTTTCTCCTACCCGCGCCAACATCCCCTTTTATTTGTGCCTCTGAAGCTCCTGGCCTCCCGAACAACACCTCCTGCAGCTGTCGGTGTTGTCACCCGGCGATGCTGCAGGGGGCAGAACCAAAGTTCGGGTCTGGGGCGATGCGCACGGCAATGACGTCACGATCTCTGTGCGCAGGAGATCGTGGCGCAAAGTGTTACCGCCACTGCAAGCCTCTCGGCCAAATTAGCAGGAGTCGTTCATCTCGCCACGCCCAGTCATTAAATCATTAGCGCTCTATTATTGCCCGCCTGTCCCCCCCCAGGCGCTAACCAACCAAATTTCTCCCCCTTAGTGTCCCTATTCCCGTCCCAACTTTGAATGAGACTCACTTGTAAAATTAATTTTTCAGGGCCAGAGAGGTTGTTCAGCAGTAATTATCACACCATTAAAAACTCACTTACACCTGGCTGCACCAGCCATACCTTTTTCAGCCATTTTTAGTGCAGAACTATTGGGCAAGTACAGCAAGTTCATGTCGTTGCAGTTATTTTAATGCAGAGTCTAGTGGAGAGGACTGCAACAGCGCACTCTGTGGAGGAGCAGGGTATCTTTGACAGCAACTTCCAGATTTCCGCGTTTAATTGTGCACACGCGTACTCCAGATGTTGCTGTGCAATTTCCTCCATTATAACAGTGAGCGCTGATCGCCTCACCCTTATTCTCATCGCAAATTCCAGACCATTAATGTTTAAAGTTACATTTGTGTGAAGAGTTTATTCAAATTTTGAATGAGTATTTTTCCAACAGCTAATAAAGCTGGTCCAATCAACACTTAGATTACTGAAAGCAGTGAACGGCATCAAATCCCAGCATAATTGGTGGTATGAATGTTTACATGAACTATCTATTTATTACTTTTATAAGGCTGCTTGTCCGATATCTAATACTGGATGAGCAGAAATTTTTATCCAATTAAATATTGGGAAGACCGAAGCCATTGTCTTTGGGCCTGCCACAAACTCCATTCCCTAGCCACCGACTCCATCCCGCTCACTAGCATCTGTCCGAGGCTGAACCAGACTGTTCGCCACCTTGGTGTCATATTTGATCCAGAAATGAGCTTCCAACCACATATCCGTGCCATCACCAAGACCGCCTATTTCCACCTCGAACATCGCCCTCTTCACCCCTGCCTCAGCTCATCTGTGGCTGAAACACTCATCCATAACCTTTGTTACCTCTAGACATGACTATTCCAACGCACTCCTGGCTGGCCTCCCACAGTCTACCCTGTCTAAACTTGGTCATCCTAACTTGCACCAAGTCCCGTTCACCCATCACCCCGATGCTCGCTGACCTACATTAGTTCCCGGTAAAGCAACGCCTCAATTTTAAAATTCTCATCCTGGTTTTCAAATCCCTCCATGGCCTCGCCCCTCCCCATCTCTGTAATCTCCTCCAGCCCCACAAAACCCCCCTCCCCAGAGATATCTGCGCTCCTCTAATTCTGGCCTCTTGAGCACCCCTGATTTTAATCACTCAACCATTGGGGTGGCCATGCCTTCAGCTGCCTAGGCCCTAAACTCTGGAATTCGCTCCAGAAACCTCTCCACCTCTCTTTCCTTGTTTAAAAATGAGAAGTCGCACAACACCAGGTTATAGTCCAACAGATTTATTTAATTTTACAAGCTTTCGGAGCTGTTCGCTCCTTCCTCAGGTAGGTTAGCAGTGAGAGAATCTCCCAGAATTCACAATTTAAACACAGACAAAATCTATTCAAATCTTTCCCTACATCAAAGACACACTAAGAGCACAGCCAAGACAATGAGATGTGTCCCAGGGGGTCCAACGTGTCAAACCACCTGCTGGCTGCATATCCTGTCAATTTGTGTTGGTTCTTGTGTTAGTCTTTTTAAAAAAAAAACAAACACCTGGGAAGACCGGCCATGATGTCAAGTCACGTTCTGTATCGTGACATGAACCCGATATCGCGGGTTGACATCATGGCCGGTCTTCCCAGGTGTTTTTTTTTTATTTTTTAAAAAGACTAACACAAGAACCAACACAAATTGACAGGATATGCAGCCAGCAGGTGGTTTGGCACGTTGGACCCCCTGGGACACATCTCATTGTCTTGGCTGTGCTCTTAGTGTGTCTTTGATGTAGGGAAAGATTTGAATAGATTTTGTCTGTGTTTAAATTGTGAATTCTGGGAGATTCTCTCACTGCTAACCTACCTGAGGAAGGAGCGAACAGCTCCGAAAGCTTGTAAAATTAAATAAATCTGTTGGACTATAACCTGGTGTTGTGCGACTTCTCATTTTTGTCCACCCCAGTCCAACGCCGGCATCTCCACATCATGACCTCCTTGTTTAAGACACTCCTTAAAACCTACCTCTTTGACCAAGCTTTTGGTCATCTGTCCTAATTTCTCCTTATGTGGCTCAGTGTCAAATTTTGTTTAACACTCCTGTGAAGTGCCTTGGGACGTTTTACTACGTTAAAGGTGCTATATAAATGCAAGTTGTTGTTCTTATTACCACAAATGATTACTAAGTGTTAACTGGCTGAATAAAGAAAGGACTTGCATTTATAAACCACTTTATCACATCCTGGGGACATCCCAAAGCACTTTACAAATAATGGGTTACTTTTGACGTGCAGTCACTGTTCTTACGTGGGCAAATGGAGCAATCAATTAGTGCAGAACATCCCACAAACATTAAATGAAGGACCAGATAATCTATCTTTGATGATGCTTGTTGAGGGAAGAATGTTTGTCAGAATATTGGGAAAATGTCCTCTTCTTTGAATAGTGCCACAGGATCTATTAAGTCTGCTTGCAAAGGCAGCCAAGGCCTCAGTCATATCATAGAGTCTTGCAGCACAGAAGGAGGCCAACCGACCCATTGTGCCTGTGCCGGCGAAAAACTAGAAATTCAAATGCAGACAAGGTGAAAGGCTCTCCTGCCCGTTACCTAGAAGGCTCCTAAACAAATGATCATCCGCCTGCCCAGGAAAAGTACCTCTGCAGGTGGAGAGTTGCGCTTTTTGCACAACCTCCGCCCGCTGAAAGGCCGCGGAATTCTTATGCCTGGTAAAAGTGTGTTGAAAAATAGAAAAATTAAATTTGTTAACTCATTTATAAAATTAAAAATACTCTTCAAAAAAGTTTATTTTTAGCCCTGTAAAAACATTCCCCCCCCCCCAAACATTAATTTTTTAAAATATTTAATTAAATGGAATTTTAATTATGTAATTTAAAAAAAAAACTTTAATGTTTGTGTTTTTATATGTGATCCCCATTCATAACTTTTGACACTTCTGTGCGTAGAGAACTGTCAAAAGTATGAAAGGGGATTCCCTTCTTTCATTGGTTGGCCTGGCCCACGTGATCCCAGGGGCGCTTGCGAACCGCATGCGCACCTGGGCCTCTGCATTTCCAACAGGAGGCACCCAGGATCGGAAGCCTCGGGATCTACTGAACCAGCAGGTAGGTTCGTAGATTTTTTTCTCCGATTGGAGGCATCCGCCCGCAGGAAGCCTCCAATCGGAAATTCAGGGCCATTTTAATGTTATTTACAGATTATAAACGCTACACTTCCTGTCAAGTTAAATATATTAGTGTTTCTTCTTTCAGCCACAACAACTCCATTACCAGAGTCTTCTACTTTGTGCCCTGATCTGGAATTCTGTCGTGATAAAAAGAATGGTAACTATCCAGTTCGATGTGCTGTGGACAGCTTTTATCTGTGCACCAACAAAAGCACCGACATACAGACCTGCTCCAGGGGTACTACCTACAACGTTATCAGAGACAAATGTGTCTGGCCATCCAGACTATTTCCGGCAATCAGTTTAGCAGACAACAGCTTTTGCAAAGGCAAACCTAATGGTAATTATGCGATTCCAGATCGCACATATTATAAATGCACTGCTGATGGAACACGTGTAAAGCAGTGTCCCGCTGGTCAACTCTATCATGCAATCAGCAGGAACTGCGACAATGCACATATGTTTGCCGACTTTGATGTGACCTTTTGCGATAATAATCAGGACGGTACCTACCCAATCCCAGGCAGACCAACCAAATTCTACCACTGTTCCAATAAGGATACTAACATAGGGAGATGCCCTAAGGGAAGTGTCTATAATAATTTCTGTAAATGTTAGACTAGCGCTATGAAGAACAAACCCACACTGAATAGCAATAAAAGTAGTTTTAACAACTGCAATGTTAAACTGATTTTACTAGATTGCAGCAACATTGAGTGTGCATTAACACAAGGCTGATAGCACAAATAAAATATTTAATCACATCATATTGTTTAGATTTAGAATTTCCAAAACTCGGCCATCCGCATCTTGGCCCGCACACTAAGACTCATTCGCCTCTTGTGCCGTCCTTGTTGACCGACATTGGCTCCATCTCCCTCACCATACGAAATTTAAAATCGTCATCTTAAAACTCTAACATGTTATCTGTCCACCCTAACTCTGCAACCTCCCCCACAGCCTTAAATACCCACCTTCTGCACCTGTCGGACCATTGCCGCTGACCTTTTGTTCATCTCCCGTCCCTTCACTGCCTCAGTCTTACCTTCTGGAACGCCCTTCCTAATTCCCCCTCCCCTCCATTGCTTTCTCCTCCTTTAAACCCCATCTTTTCAACCAAGTTTTTGGTCAACCTCCGAATCTCTTTCTCTCCGTGTCTTGACATCTGCTCCTATCTAATTTCAATTTGTGGAGCACCTTGCGACTGATTTTAAAACCTCAAGGGCACTATGCAAATGCAAATTGTTGTAGATTTGAACAGGCAAATTGGTTATAAAAATCATTGATTAAATGCCAATGCATTTTTCTTCCACTTCAGGTGATACTTGATTTCTGACAACTAGGCGGATAATGCTCCTTCAAAGCTTTAATACATATGGTGTAAAGAGTAGAAGCTTGGTTATAAATGACAGACATACCACGTAGCAAAGCACCCAAGTGTAGTTAAACAAAGAAGAAATAAGTTTGAAATTCATGGTGTATTTTACATTGACAGTGTTCATTTACACCAGAAAATAGACTTTACCACTCATCAAGAATGTGCAACCAAATAACTTGTTTAGTCAGAAAAAATGGAAAAGAAGCAATCAGTTCACAAATTATATTCAGAAATTCTGGGCTACCGAAGTCTTAAGTCTGTAAACCAAATCTCATCCATTCCAAGCATGGCAACATAGTTCTGTTACTAAACTCATTGCATATAACAAAATACCATACAGGTCACAGTACAATGCCTCGTTACTAAAAGTGGATCTGACTACCTAATAAACTTAGGCAACTTCAATGCTTGTGTAGGAGTTGCCTATGTCTTGCACGGTCATCTGTTAGGTACTTTGTTATGCACAGATAGATTGATGCAGAGTTTAGTAGCAAGAACAAGCTTGCATTTATATAGCACTTTTCACATCCTTGGGACATCTAAAAGCCAACGAATGACTCTTGAATTACAATCAGAGTTGTTTTGTGGGCAAACACGATAGCCAATTTGAGCACAGCAAGGTTTCCACAAACATGAAATGAATGAATGGCCACATAATCTATTTTTGGTGGTGCTGGTTGAGGAATAAAATGTTGGCCAGAACATCTGGAGAACTCTTTGAATAGTGTCATGGGAACTTTTATGTCCACCCGAGAGGCAGACAGGTTTGTCTTAACCGAAAGACAGCACTTCCCACAGTGCAGAACTCCCTTAGTTGCACTGAAGTGTCAGCCTGATTGATGTACTCACATCCTGGAATGGGGCTTGAACTCTGACCTTCTGACTCAGGAGCAAGAGTGCTCCCACAGATCCAATGTTAACAATGTGTTTTCTTGTTTGGAATGGATGAGATTTTGTTTCCACGGAGACGGTGTGGTACCAAACAAAATCTAGTGATGTGGTCTGAACGATGTTGCTGCTGAAATTTATTGTATCCTTATGAAAAGATGGCATCAGACTAATTGGTCAATTTGTTATATAAATGACTTTTCATACTTAGCCGTTAATCAATTTGCTCAGTTTCAACTCAGCCAAACATCCTAAGCAAAACCTAACCAATTTCAACAATTTAAACCCAATTTGTAATGGTGAAAAGCATGTATCAAGCATTTTTCTTGTTCATCTGAACAAAGTAAATGGTGTTACAAAAGATGAGATGATAGACATTGCTTCCTTAAAATTATATAATTTACTAAATTAATTTCCAGCTATCAGATTAGAAGTATGTAATTTAATGGAGATCTTGCAGTAACCAAATCCAAACCATCCTCCCTGTAAGAGTCCTTGGGAGCCAAGCATTTTAAGTCATTACAATGAGGTATGTGGTACAGCGATTATCCCAATGCATTGTATTAAATAAAAGATACGAACCACACTCTAAAACCCTCAAAGATAGTATTACAAAGGTAAACCTTTTAAATCAGGTTTGGGATATTGGAGAGCTCATCTGTTCCTACATCGTAGATGAAGCATGGACTGTGTTCCTGGTGAAGTGGAGACGGTCATCCTTGGTATTATTTAAAACAAAGGACATGAAATGAAGTGATTAGCATCTGGTATAACATGGTGCACATTAAAAGGGCATGGTGGTGCACTGAGTTGCAGAGTATGGATCTGCACATCGATCTGCCAATTACAAATTTCATCAGGAAACAGTGCAGAGTAGCTTCTTAGGAGAGGAAAGAAAGAATTGAGTCATTTCAAGCCTCGCTGATGCAGCACTTGCAAAAGCTTCGTAGACTATCTGTTTCCAGCATTTAGAATTGAATTATTCTAAGTCTTCAACATGGTCAAGCAATAGAAATCTCTTATTACAGCATATGCACAGTATACATGTAAAAATAAATTAGTACCTATGCATATTTGTGTCATTGTGTAGAGTTAATGAACAAGTGCAGTGCTGCACTATAGCAAACAGCTTGCACCCCAGTCATGATCAATTTATTTAAATGGAAATTAAGTTGGTACTAGGGGGCCTGCTCTGCACTAGACAGCAAGCCCACCATGAGATATTTGAAGAATGTTCTATACAGTGGAATCTTCATCATCATCCATAATGGAGTCATACCTAGCACAAAGGAGGATGTTTGTGGTGGTTGGAGGTCAATCATCACAGCCCCAGGACATCGCTGCAGGAGTTCCTCAGGGCAGTGTCCTCGGCCCAACCATCTACAGCTGCTTCAGCAATGACGTTCCCTCCATCATAAAAGGTCAGAAGTGGGGATGTTAGCTGTTTACTGCAGTGTTCAGTGCCATTCGCAACTCCTCAGAGAATGAAGCAGTCCATGCCTGCATGCAGCAAGATCTGGACAACATTCAGGCTTGGGCTGATAAGTGGCAGGTAACATTCGCGCCACACAAGTGCCAGGCAATGACTATCTCCAACAAGCGAGAGTTTAACCACAGCCCCTTGACACTCAACGGCATTACCATCGCCAAATCCCCCACCATCAATATCTTGGGGGGGGGTCACCACTGACCAGAAACTTAACTGGACCAGCCACATAAATACTGTGGCAACAAGAGCAAGTCAGAGGCTGGATATTCTGTGGCGAGTGTCTCACCTCCTGACTCCCAAAAGCCTTTCCACCATCTACAAGGCACAAGTCAGGAGTGTGTTGGAATGCTCTCCACTTGCCTGGATGAGTGCAGCTCCAACAACACTCAAGAAGCTCGACACCATCCAAGACAAAGCAACCCGCTTGATTGGTACCCCATCCACCACCTTAAACATTCACTCCCTCCACCACCAGCGTACCGTGGCTGCAGTGTATACCATCTACAAGATGCACTGCAGCAACTCATCAAGGTTTAGTCGGCAGCACCTCCCAAGCCTGCAACCTCCACCACCTAGAAGGACAAGGGCAGCAGGCGCATGGGAACACCACCATCTCCAAGTTACCCTCCAAGTCACACCATCCTGACTTGGAAGTATATCGCCGTTCCTTCATCGTTGCTGGGTCAAAATCCTGGAACTCCTTCCCTCACAGCACTGTGGGAGTACCTTCACCACGCGGACTGCAGCAGTTCAAGAAGGCGGCTCACCACCACCTTCTCAAGGTGAACTAGGGATGGGCAATAAATGCTGGCCTTGCCAGCAACGCCCACATCCTATGAACGAATAAAAAAAGACTGCCCCAGTCGGTAATGGAATTGGCAGCTAATTGAGAGTCCCCAAAATTTACACAGATCATACAATCATACGCTAGACAAAGAAATGAAACAATATAAATAACAAAAGAAACATTAAGCAGGTTTATTCACCAATAAAAGATGAAATACAGTAACAAAATAAGCTGTGCAACAAGGCAACATCTCACACAAGTCTGTGCAGAAAAAATGCAGGCAAGAATAAGGATAATGGAGGTTCCACTCTATATAGCCTGTGCAGCTGCAATAGAAATTGTGAATTAAACATAAAGTCACTAAAACGCTTAGGAGAGTGTAATGATTTATGAACACCTCTAATGTTTCACAAAGGCTATATCCATCTAGGTGATGAAATATTATATCCTGGTTTCACTGGCTATAGGGAAAACACAGTTCTTGCTCATGGGTTTAGTATAGTGAACACCTGCTAAGACTGACCAAAGTTCCATCATTTACAAATCTGTACAGATATGACTGGATTAGCAGTCCTCTACAAGATCACACCTGAAGCAACATCAAGAATGCAAATACCTATGACAGTCCCTCAAGTTTACTCTAAAAACACAACGCGTAAGGTAGGTGCACCACAATAAGAGTACCAAAAGAAATGTTTACATATTGAGTCTCCTGCCTGCACTTTCCCAATCACCCACCTGAAACTCCATCTTTTAGATGCAGATCAAATGCAGTTAACCATCACTGGCTGAAATAGGGTCCTCAGAGCATGAATTAAGCACCACAGTACAAATTCTCTAGTTCTACCTGCGCTCAAGAACCATCCGTGTCAATTTCTGAGCCAACTACTGTTATAACCACCAAATTTGTATCTATATTAGTGGATCTCCTGTGTTGCTGCTCATATAGTTTGAAGGATACTCTACTGTGTAATGAGTGAAGCTTCATGACCATGTAACAATATATTATGGTATAATAAAAACATACCGTCTTTCCTGCAGTCAGGAAATGTTTTGCAGAACTGGCAATGCTATTTGTAGGGGTATATCGTTGGGCTGGCAAGAAATCAATATGGCCATTGAAAGTATTCTGCGTGATATGTTCAGACAGAGAAGGGTTAAAGTGTTTTTTGATCAACTCAAATGGAGTCAATCATAATTTTTTTGAAGTATAGACATTTTCCCAAACCGTCTGGACACATAACTGATGTAAGACTATACTATACATTATATAGAATTCTAGCATATTTTATCAACTTTTGATACTGGTATTTAAAGCCAAATAACTGCATCCATTTCTGAAGAACCTTTTAAAAAATAATTAGGTTACTTTATTGAACTAATGACATTATACAATTGATGCAGCAAAGATACGGAATTACAGGATCCTGAACTCCATTATCTTGTTTCAAACAATTGTGTTCTGTGCAAAAGAAAAAAAGGCATTACCAAAGTAAGTTGTTTTTAACATTGTTAAATAACAGTAATGTTACCAATGTTCTTAATGAAATAAATGCAAGGCAACAGTAACTATGCAAACAATAAAATGTGGGGAAAGAAAAAGATTTTAGGTGCAAGTACTGACCAATTACATTTTCTGGTCAATGGGAAAATGGGATCTGCAAAGTTACTTGTATAGATCATTTGGTGAGGCCCCATTTGGAATAGTGTGCAGTTTTGGTCACAATACTTTCAAAATAACATTGATGGGCTAGAGAGTGTTCAGAAGATGATTTAGGCGTAAGCAGCCTATTTGACCTAAAACTGTGAGTACAGAACTAAAAGATCACAATTTAAAATTACAAAGCTTCAAGTGAAGCTACAGAAAATAAACTCTTTCTCCTTCCCACCTCAAAAGTAATGGAAAAGTGGAACAGACTCCTAGCAAAGTCTGCTAAGGCTCAGTCAGTTAACTTCTTCAAAAAGGAGCTGGTTAAATGTCTGATTGGGAAGGAGACTGGCGATTACAGGGATAGCTGTCAGAATTGGTACAGATATAGATAGAGATAATCAGATACAGCACAGGACACAATGGTTCCTGTCCTGCTGCAATGGGAGGGAATAGTATGCGTGGAGGGCAGGGTTGAATAGAGATGTGGAGTTTGATGAATTTTCTAGAATCTTGCTCGATAAATACTTCCTGATCCTCAAATGTTATGCAGAATTTTCCCTCAGGAAATTTAATTCGGAAGGCTAAAATTCACAGTATGTCAATTGTGCCTGATCTTGGTCTGCAAAGCGAATTGACTTGCTAGGGCAAATGATCTTTACTTGTTCCATTCTTTCATAACATTTTTATATTTATGCTAAAGAGCAGCTAAAGCTAATATGGCATTACAAATTGTACCAAGGAGGAAGATTTTCAAGCACACATCATAAAAGAACAGCTAGTACACTGAAGGTTACATTTGTTGTGCTAACCCTGATTTAGAGATATTGGGGGAGATTTTAACTAGCACCGCCAAGGAAAAACAGGGAGTGGGGGGGCAATGGCACCCTGAAAATCGTGGGGGGAAATTTTAAACGCCCTATTCCCTCTTTCAATCCGGCCAACGCCATTCTCTTCAGGGCCTTCATGTAGGTGGCCCAGGCGCACACCTGAAGCAGACGAGAACTTGTTATTTAAGTCAATGTTCTATGACATGTAGACACGTGTGCTGGACTCGCCCAGTAATATTAGGCGGTATCGGCAGGAAACAGAATTTAAAAGGGCTATTTAAAGGGACACTCACCTGCAATTGGCAGTTGTTAGAAAAATCTTCCTGAAATTGGTTTTCTTGCATTTTTGAGGAATTTGAGTGTAAATTTGAGTCGATATTGTTACATTCATCAAGATCTCCTTCAGTTACATCAGGGAGGGACTGGAAAGTTTTGACCACGGGTGTCATCCTTGCCACTCACCTGTGCGCGGAGGAGGAAGAGGAACAGGAACAAGAGGAGCAGGAGCATAGGTAACCTCAGGGAGCTGCAGTAGGACCAATGAGGGCAGCACTGCTCACAGGTATCCTTCCTTACCGTGCACATAAGGTATATAGACGCCGAGTTACCCACAGCTTTCAGAAGAGAAGTCAGGAAGCTGTCATTCACAAGACAAGCAATCACAGACCTGTGCAGCCTACTACAGGAAGACCTGAAGCCAACTCTTCCAGCTGGTCATTCCTTGCCTGTAGTAAGCAGTAAAGGTAACCTTGGCCCTAGATTTTTTACCGCCTTGGGTTCCTTTCAGGCTGCAGCCAGGGACATGTCTCACATCAGTCAATCTTTTTTAAAAATTCGTTCCTGAGATGAGGGCGTCACTGGCAATGCCAGCATTTATTGCCCATCCCCAATTGCCCTCAAGAAGGTGGTGGTGAGCCGCCTTCTTGACCCGCTGCAGTCCTTGTGGTGAGGGTACTTCCACAGTGCTGTTAGGGAGGGAGTTCCAGGATTTTGACCCAGCGACGATGAAGGATCGGCGATATACTTCCAAGTCAGGATGGTGTATAACTTTGATGGGAACTTGCAGGTGATGGTATTCCCATGCGCCTGCTGCCCTTGTCCTTCTAGGTGGTAGAGGTTGCGGGTTTGGGAGGTGCTGTCGAAGAAGCCTTGGCAAATTGCTGCAGTGCATCTTGTAGATGCTACACACTGCAGTCACGGTGCGCCGTTGGTGGAGGGAGTGAATGTTTAAGGTGGTGGATGGGGTGCCAATCAAGCGAGCTGCTTTGTCCTGGATGGTGTCGAGCTTCTTGCCTGGATGAGTGCAGCTCCAACAACACGCAAGTGGAGAGTATTCCATCACACTCCTGACTTGTGCCTTGTAGATGGTGGACAGGCTTTGGGGAGTCAGGTGGTGAGACACGCGCTGCAGAATACCTAGCCTCTGACCTGCTCTTGTAGCCACAGTATGTGTGTGGCTGGTCCAGTTAAGTTTCTGGTTAATGGTGACCCCCAGGATGTTGGATGGTGGGGGATTTGGCGATGGTAATGCTGTTGAATGTCAAGGGGCGGTGGTTAGACTATCGCTTTTTGGAGATAGTCATCGCCTGGCACTTGTGTGGCACGAATGTTACTTGCCACTTATCAGCCCAAGCCTGAATGTCGTCCAAATCTTGCTGCATTCGGGCATGGACTGCTTCATTATCGGAGAAGTTGCGAATGGAACTGAACACTGTGCAATCATCAACGAACATCCCCACTTCTGATCTTATGATGGGGTGGGGAAGGTCATTGATGAAGCAGCTGAAGATGGTTGGGCCTAGGCCACTGCCCTGAGGAACTCCTGCAGCAATGATTGACCTCCAACAACCACAACCATCTTCCTTTGTGCTAGGTATGACTCCAGCCAGTGGCGAGTTTTCCCCTGGATTCCCATTGACTTCAATTTTACTAGGGCTCCTTGATGCCACGCTCAGTCAAATGCTGCCTTGATGTCAAAGGCAGTCACTCTCACCTCACCCCTGGAATTCAGCTCCTTTGTCCATGTTTGGACCAAGGCTGTAAGGAGGTCTGGAGCCGAGTGGTCCTGGCGGAACCCAAACTGAGCATCAGTGAGCAAGTTATTCGTGAGTAAGTGCCGCTTGATGGAAGGTGTCGTTGACACCTTCCATCACTTTGCTGATGATTGAGAGTGGACTGATGGGGCGGTAATCGGACGGATTGGATTTGTCCTGCTTTTTGTGGACAGGATATACCTGGGCAGTTTTCCACATCGTCAGATAGGTGCCAGTGTTATAGCTGTACTGAAACAGCTTGGCTAGAGGCGTGGCTATTTCTGGAGCACAAGTCTTCAGCACGACAGCAGAGATGTTGCCGGGGCCCATAGCCTTTGCTGTATCCAGTGCGCTTAGCCGTTTCTTGACATCACGTGGAGTGAATCGAATTGGCTGAAGACTGGCTTCTGTGATGGTGGGGACCTCAGGAGGAGGCCAATATGGATCATCCACTCTGCACTTCTGGCTGAAGATGGTTGCAAACGCTTCAGCCTTGTCTTTTGCACTCACATGCTGGGCTCCACCATCATGGAGGACGGGAATATTCATGGAGCCTCCTCCTGCCGTTAGTTAATTGTCCACCACCATTCACAACTGGATATGGCAGGACTGCAGAGCTTTGATTTGATCCGTTGATTGTGAGATCGCTTAGCTCGGTCTACAGCATGCTGCTTCTGCTGTTTAACATGCATGTAGTCCTGTGTTGCAGCTTCCCCAGGTTGACTCCTCATTTTTAGGTACGCCTGGTGCTGCTTTTGGCATGCTCTTCTACACAGCCTATGCCTGCATTTAGCAGGTTACGGACATACTTTTCGCCAAGGCAAATGTTTACATTTGGTTCCCCATGGACACCTCTAGTCAACAAAAAGAAAAAAAAGACTTGCATTTCTATAGTGCCTTTCACGACCACCGGACATCCGAAAGCGCTTTACAGCCAATGAAGTACTTTCGAAGTGTAGTCACTGTTGTAATGTAGGAAAAAGCTGTGGGGTTTGCTGCCATTACAGTGTTCTGCTGCCATTGCAGTGTTCCAAGTACAGGCAGCCACTGATTGTGTACATGACCATCAGAGCACCTCCACATGAAGATACCACACCCTTAACGTGCAGCTTGCGTTGATCACCAGCAGAGAATCATACAGTTGTGTGTCCAATTCCCTGGCAGCTACCATGATGCATATATACTGCAGTAGTCTCCCATCCTCCTCACTGTTTGGTAAGCCTGAGAAGGTCACAAGCTAGTTACTGGAGGCCAAGGGGTACCCTCTATACAAATGGCTAATGGCATTTCTGCAGAACGCTCGCTCCCTGGCTGAATGTGAGCCATGGCAGCACACAAAGCATAATAGAGCAGACAATTGGTGCGCTGAAGCAACACTTGATGCCTCAGTAGATTGTGAAATGAATTGCAGAAAGCCCCCCAAAGTGTGCCTTGGATTGTTGTGGGGTGTTACGTCCTCCACAACTTTGCTGTACTACACAACTACAACTTGCATTTGTATAGCGCCTTTAACGTAGTAAAACATCCCAAGGCCGAGCCACATAAGGAGAAATTAGGGCAGATGACCAAAAGCTTGGTCAAAGAGGTAGGTTTTAAGGAGCGTCTTAAAAGAGAAGCCATGATGTGGAGATGCCGGTGTTGGACTGGGGTGGACAAATGTGAGAAGTCGCACAACACCAGGTTATAGTCCAACAGCTTTATTTGAAATTTGAGTGATTTCAAATAAAGCTGTTGGACTATAACCTGGTGTTGTGCGACTTCTCACATTAAAAAAGAGAGAGGTAGAGAGGTTTAGGGAGGGAATTCCAGAGCTTAGTGCCTAGGCAATAGAAGGCACCACCACCAATGGTTGAGCGATTATAATTAGGGATGCTCAAGAGGGCAGAATTAGAGGAGTGCAGGTATCTCAGGGGGTTGTGGGGCTGGAGGAGATTACAGAGATAGGGAGGGGCGAGGCCATGGAGGGATTTGAAAACAAGGACGCAAATTTTGAAATCGAGGCGTTGCTTAACCAGGAGCCAATTTAGGTCAATGAGAACAGGGGTGATGGGTGAACGGGACTTGGTGCGAGTTAGGACACGGGCAGCCGAGTTTTGGATGACCTCAAGTTTACGTAAGGTAGAACATGGGAGGTCAACCAGGAGTGCATTAGAATAGTCAAGTCTAGAGGTAACAAAGGCATGGATGAGGGTTTCAGCAGTGGATGAGCTGAGGCAAGGGCGGAGGTGGAAATAGGCAGTCTTAGTTATGTCGCGGCTAATGAATGACAGAGCCAGTACTGCCAGAAGACCTGCGATCATTTGATGAAGAAGGACCAGAGGACAGCGAAGTTGGAGGAAGACAGTACCAGCATGCAGCCTGGGCTCTGCACCAACCAATTCAGCTGAACAAGACCATCCACCCACCCCATCAGCCAACCCCACATGAATAGTCAACTATGCCATGTGAACAAGTCCATGCACCCTGCAATAAAGAACTTCCATACACTGACCAACTATGACACAGATGCCAACAACCATTGCTAGATCAGTGCCTACTAAAAACCCACACTGCAGACAAAGTTGCAAAATTGCATGTAACTTTTTAAATGGTTGATACAACTGCCATAACACAAGATAGCCCACAGTTCTTTCCTGCCTCTTCTACTGCTCTTACGAGGTGTTCCTCCAGTGGCTTGAGCATGGGTGCGGAAGGCTAATGATGCTTAAATGAGGGCCTTGAGATGTTCATCGTCGGCAACCTTCAGGAGCTCAGGGCTATGAGGGCTCAGCTGCAGACTACAACAACTCGGCTGCTGCCAGGGCAGTCTAGCCCAGTTGGGTTTCATGCACCATGGCAAGCATTTGTTGAGTGGGTAGCAAGGGAGTTGACATGCTGTCATCATGAGAGAGGGCGACTCCCGTGGAGCTGCGGCTCATCATCCCACTAATCTGCGGGAGAGCAGACTGTAGGAGATCAGAGATGCGGTTGAAGCCCTTATCCACATGGTTCATCAACCTTTCAAAGTCAGCAAAGTCAGCAGTGATAGTGGAGCGCAGAGCCTGAGTAGTACCTGTTTGAGCTTCAATCAAAGCTGCAAGAGCTGCCGATACAGACTCCTGTGCAGAGGGGCTGGATACACAGCATTCAGAGAGGTGACCACACATCCATGGTAGACTACAGAGTGCTAATGTCACTGGACAGAATGCCACACAAGCTGGAAATATACTCCTCGATACTCTCGGACATGTTGCGCCAACTCCAAGGCAGGCTGCCCCCAATACCATCAATAATTATTGGTGCACATGACGCAGTTTCTTTTTGTGGCATGGACTCCAAAGTCAGCATCTCTATCCTCAGCAGAGCTAGGACCTGACCATGCCCTCTGGGGAGCCACCTCCTGGGCTACTCTTTCTACAAGCCCCCTGCTTACTTGAGCTCTGTGAATCACCTTGGGTATCACCATCGAGGTCATTATCTATCCCAACCGTGGTGCCAATTCTGTACGGGGGATTGTGAGACAGGAAGTGAGTGACTGCTTCTTCGGGAGGGTTGGCCCCCTCAGTCTTCTCTTGCAAGGTCGAAGTAATGGGAAGAACCTAGAGAAAGGGGAGAGGGTCAAGTTTCAGCATGGTAGGAAATAGTTACATAGCAGCAGCTGACTGGCAGTGTGAGGCAGTATCAGAGTACCACACTGCCTGTGTGTATGATTGCAAGAGAAGCCAAAATAAAAAGGCAGGCTCCCTGCCGAGTGCTGCCTCCAGCCTTGCCATTATTTACGCTCCTCGAGCTGCCTTCACCATTATTGAACATGTCTTTTTTCTCCATCTGTGAGGGCCTGGATGGAGACTGCCCCCCAAGCCCACTTCTGGTCCTCTTCCTCTTGTTGTGAGCCAGCTTCTCCTGCAAAAAAAAAAGAGTTGAAGTGAGTTAGTGCATGGTTCTTGTAACGTGCTATTCAGCTGTGTGCGGCATCTTCATCTAGTGTGCATGCAGAAAGGGAGAAGGAGGATGGGGAGGTGGTCATGTGCAAGATTAGTGCATGGAGATATGTATAATGAGTTAGCAGAAGAGTGAAAGGCCTTCTAGTTTGTGATCAAGTAAACGCAGACTGCTGTTTGTGCCTGAGGACATCAGCAGCGGGTGAGTGTATGATTGCAATGAGGAGGGATGGTGCGGTGCCCTGCTGCGAATGGACAATAAACATGTAGAGTGGGGGAGGGGGGAGAAGAATTTGAAGTACTGGCGGGGATGGTGGGGGCAGAAAATTGCTGTGGCAAGGTCTAATGCAGAGTGACTGCGACAGGAAGACCAGTCTCACTCTTGCTGTCCTAGTCATGTCATTCAACTTCTTCAGGCACTGATCCAGTGTCCTTGGGATGATGGTCCAGGCATTTACTAATCCAGGCTTGCTGCGGTTTAGGAACCTTAGTCATCCAAGAGGAAGAGGACCTGCCTGCCACTAGGACCACCACTACTGGGTCGCTGAACCTAGGAGCTCTCGTTTTTGACAGCCTGTTAATTAATCCCTGCATCAGCCACAATTTGCTCCGAGTGAAATTACACCTCTAAAAAGGTGCATTCACGTTTAAATTTGTTCCACGACCAGTGGAAATCCTGTCCCTCAACTGGGCAAGCTGCCAGTCACCGCTGCAAACATGTGGTCAGCCCACCAATGAGATACAAATGAGGCCAGAGTCAAAATTGGTTGGGTATTCCACTCATGATCGGGCAGCTGGCTGGCCCCATCACCTCACCCACCAGTCGCCCAGTCAAAATCTACCCCACTGAACCAAATTTACTTTAGCTGTGCTCCCTTTGCTTTATTTTTGAACTGCCCTGTGGGTTAGTTAAGCACGTGCACTGGATTTAAAGGGACAGGATGGCCTGCCATTAGATGGCAACTTTTTTGAATATTATAACGATTATGCAATATTATGAAAAATCCACTATCCTTCCTCATGCACTACCAATATCAACCTGGAGCCTAATGAAATAAAATACAATAAAAGAATTAAACAAGCTTCCATTCCTCCAAAGTTTCATAGCGTTTATTATTAAAAAATTCTCTCATCCGGGAGATAGGTTACACAACTTTTCCAACTGGCAACAGTGTGAGATGTGATGATTGCTAATACCATCAGCACTGAAATATAAACCAAATGCACATTCTCACACTGCAAGCCACAAAAGATTTTAATGACTACAGCCACAGTAGCGGTGGGGAAAGACAGGAGGACAAATTCATAATCCTCCCCCGCCCCCGCCTCCCCCCCACCCCGCCAAAGACAGCTAAAATAAAACGTTTAGCAATTCACCAACTGCCCTGACCAGAAAGGGTTTGAGACTCTGCAGAGTTCAGCTGAGATTGTATGCAGAAAAAGCAGCATCTTCATTCATTAAATATGCTGCCAAGTTCATTTTGTGGAGAGTATTCCTTGGTTCATATAAAATCAACCCCAATTTTCATTCAGATGTCTTGAATATTAATAGTTAACTTGCTTGGTCATCAACACGCCTGATGTATTGTCTTCGTTTCAGACCATTTCACCAAACACCTGATGGTGAGTAACTGACAAGTGAATGCAAAGTTAAAAAAAATTTAATTTTTGTCCATAGCCAATGTATTTCTTCTTGGTGGCTTAATATTTTAAACATTAAAATTCGTACTTACTGAATCTTTTACTCAAGTTACACAGACGCACATCATTTCTCATACACCATAAAGCTGATTCAGTCATTCTACTAAGATACAATGAAAAGGATAGCAGAAATAAACTTCAAAAAAAAAATACAAATATTTGAGAATTCCAACAATATAACACAAATATTCTGCTAACAAAAATATAGCAAGTAGACAGAAATGGACTATCCTATGATGTCTTTATAAGTTTCTGAATTGCATAAGGCATTGGATAGTTTAAGTGTCACTTAAAAACGTGAAAAAATTACAAACAGGAAACAATCACGATCAATATTGCATCAATAGAATACAGTATGTTTGCAGGCAGCACAGTCAAACCCTAAAAAAGGTCAACATTTTAGCCAAAAAAAGTTGATCGGGAGAGGGAAATTCTACAGTGTCAGAGGTAATCTTAATAGGTATCTATTAATCTATTTAAGTCTGTCCAGCGCTCGCCCTGAAGTCACTATGTCCTTTCCAAGTATGATTTATCTGGAATGAAGGCCCAATATTCTTCTCAACATTTTGAATTCTTTTCAGAAGCGCATTAAATTTCCTTGAAATTGCGATTTAAAAAAAAAATCAAACCTGCAGAACACAAACGACATTATCAGTGCATACAATTACACGAACAATCACTGATTGATGACATTTGCACTCCAGCAACAGTCTGAAACATCACTGTATTAATAGAGGGGTAATAGTTTCAATTACAAGGGGTTACAGGCTAGCATCACCTTTCACGTATCCACAAGGTTCCAACTTTCCCAATGTGTAAGTCATCAAAAGCCAACGCAAAACAGGTAGCCTATCGTACACATAGATGTAGTGTACTTGGACTTTAGGAAAGTCTTCGACAAAGGTACCATGCAGATTTTTGAGAAGATTAAGGGGGAGCATAGTAAATGGGATTCAATATTGATTAGAAGGGAGAAAACAGAAAGGAGGAGCTAACTGCAGTATTCAGAGTGGTTGGTAGTGGTGTCCCACATGGTTGAGTTCTGGGGCCACTTCTGTTCATCGTGTACATCAAATGATTTGGACGTGGGCCTAGAGGGAGTGGTGTGATAATTTGTAAATACCAAAATAGACGATATAGCCAATTGGTTAGAAGCCTAAAGTTGCAAGGGATATTGATAAGATAGGGGAACACACTAAAAAGTGGCAGATTAAATTCAATGTCAGTAAGTGTGTGGTGATACATTTTGGTAAAAACATTTTTACAGTAATTATACTCTAAATAGAAGTTGGCTGGCTGATGTGGAAGAAGAGCAGAGAGATCTGGGGCTACAGATTTAAAGGCATTACCTCCGGTTGATAAGGTATTAAGAAAAGCTAATGAAACTCTACTACATTACAAGAGGTATAGAACATAAAAGCCAAGATGTAATGATGAGCCTGTACAATACCTTAATAAAACTTCAGTTGAATACTATTTGCAATTTTGGGCTCCATACTATAGCAAGGATTGTGAGGCTTTAGAGAGGGTACAAGCAGATTCACTAGGATGCTGCCTGGTATGAGGAAATGCAATACAAAGAAAGACTTGAAGAGTTGAAGCATTTATCATCAGAAAAACACAGATTTTAGAAGTGTTTAAAACTACGATAGGATGAGACAATAGATAGAAGCAGACTGTTTCTAGTGGTAGAGGGGCCTAGAACAAGGGGCCCATAGATAAAAAATTAAATGCAAGAGATTTAGAACTGAGAGCAACAAACCATCTTTACACAGAGTTGTGAGGCTGTGGAATTCACTCCCAGGATTAGTGGTTGAGGCATTAACAAAGTCAACATTTAAGATTAGAATTGATAGTTGGACAAAGGAAAAGTGATATGGGAACAGGGCGGGTAAATGTGATTAGGACTTATTTACTCGCATAGAGGGTAAATGGCGACATGGACTGGTCGAGCCAAATGGCCCGTTTGTGTGTTGTAACTTCCACATATTTCTATGCATTAACAACTTTCTACCACTATTTACTCTAGCGGAGGGAAAAAACTCAGTGCTTTGCCATTAACTCCAGGTGTCCCAGGAATCATTTCCCTCTTTCTCTCCCCTACCCGCCCGACCCACCAAAAATATAGCAGACTCAATATTTTACAATAAAGGGAGCGACATCATTAGTAAAAATCTACTAGGATTTTGTACATTACAATCAATTAATGTGATTTAATTAATGGGATCCACTAAATGTTGGTAGATACACTGCACTAAGTCACCAGTCTCTTGTTTAAGGGCATGGATGGCATATGGGGACCTGAATAAAGGAGAGAAAAACTGAAAATGAGAGGGGTAATGATTAATCAACAGCTGATCTTATAACAGAAACATTATTAGCTACATGCCTATACAGACTATTTGAAAATATATTTTGTTGGAATCCTGCGTGGAAGATTACAGTTCAGTTCATCACTGGGGATTAATTTACAAGATATTCAATGTTTTACTATATATAGGTCTCAAGTCCAAGTAAAGACAATAAAAATCAACACACGTACCATTAAAATCGGTACTCTCTGTCCTTTTCTTGTTTTATTCCACAATATTTTTCTTGACTGTAATCTTGTCTTTTTCCACTCTTTTCAGAATAAATATGCCAAGGATCACTATTTGTAGCAGGATACCTCATAGAGTCACAAGGCCTTTCTTGGCCAAAGTTGTCTCTTTGCTCTCGGCTTCTGTCTGGGTGACGATCTATCCGAGGAGAACTTTCAAAGTGAATTCTTTGATGACTCTGCTGCCTCTCTTTATCATAATCCATTTTCTTCTCTTGATAATGACCATCACAGGAACTTGGACTTCTGGAACGATCTCGCAGAGGTCCACTTCTCTCTCCAGATCTCTGATTTTCTCTCTGTCTTGGATATTCATGCTCCCTTATTAAGAGCAATAAAAAGCAAGTTCATTATTGTAAACTATTTATGCACCCAAATAGAATATTTTTTTGCATGTGTTTTTGTGACTTTCAGGGTCTTAACAAATTATCAGCTATCACACGTCTTTTATTGGTTATCATAAAGATTTTTGTGCTACAAGCTCATGGATAGCAAAATTCAGTGCTGCAAATACAATCTTATTGTAATAAAGGCATTTTACCAGTCGATTAAATTTAAAAAAACAAGTTGCTGGATATTCTACAAGAAAAATAATTACCGTAATCCTGAGCTATATGGTTTGGCCTCTCCCCCATGAAGCTGATTTGGAGGACAGTTTAATGAATCCCTGTAACTGTCCTGTGCAATTGCTTTGGACTTTTTAACAAAAGAAACAAGACTAAGTAGAGTCCCATAATCTTCTGAAGAGTGATCTGAAACAGAGGTGAAGAAAGTCTTTCAGAAAATTATTTACTTATCCTTTTCTCGTTGGGCAAAAAAAATTCTATGTTCCCACTTCAAAAAAACATGAAAAAACCTAAATACACCGCGGTCTCACTTCAACTTTTTTTTTAAAAATATGGACAACTGAGTGTTCAAAACTAGCAATTTAACTGCTATTGAACAGCAATTCGATACTCGTTACTAGTGAAGCCAGAGTCTTTAATGCTTGCAGCCTACGTAACAGGGAGTACACTTCAAAAGCAATTGATTGGCTGTAAAGTGCTGTGACATTCGGAGTAAGTGAAAAGTGTTAAATAAATGCAATTTCTTTCTTTCTTTCCATCCGTCCAACCATAAATATTTAACTCTTAGGCCACAAGCAGGTTCAGGAAAGTGTTCATTTCACTGGAAAAAGGGTTTTTTTCAGTTCGCATTAACATGATTACAGAGCTACTCAAATTTCAGGATTATCTTTATTTACTGCAATCCATAACTACACAAATATTCAGAATAATTTTACATGAAAAATAAAAGTATAACATTCTCCATCATCTGTTTTGCCCCTCCAATTATCTTTGTTTATTATTTTATTCTAACTGTCCTAATTATAACATTTAAAAAAAAAAATCAACTTCTTCTGGATCGCGACTCTCACTATATTTGGGAGTGATGGCAATTTTGTTATAGTAAAAGAATTTTCATTGGCTAAAACTATTATAAAGGCTAGTTTTTCCAAACTGTGGAAGCCTAGATTCAGAGGAATATATGAAGCAGATGTGTCAATCTTTGACAGCAAAAATTGAGCCAAACTAGGAAGTATTATTGGCAAGGAAATTCCACTGTGCCCCCCCCGCCCCAACCTAACAATGCCCAGGTAAGTAAACTGAGCTCAGAAGGCTTTACACATACTCCACAGTTGAAGCTGACTGCAAAGGTGATTGGGAACTTTGTACCTTCCATGCCTTGGGGAAGCCTGGCAACCTCTTCTGAATGTCTGAACGGATTTCTTGTTCCACTTCACTCCCTTTCCCCACCCATAATAGGAGGCAATTAACAAATGTTTGGCCTAACAGTTGGCCCAATAGCAAAAAATTAATGAAGAAAATGGTAAAGGGCATGGGTCATTTAAAAAAAGTAATATATATATGGATGGAAGGATCTTCAAGAGCGTAGCACACCCTTGAGAATTTGACCTTACTTTGTAGTTCACATATAGCAAGCACATTTGTATTAACTAAAGTAATTTCAAATGTTACAGAACGGCTAGCTTAATATTTAGTTATTTCAGCCAACATTTACCTTTGCTCCCATCATCACTAGTTGAAAAAGTTCCTTTTCTATCAAGTTCTTCTATAAGCTCCTTCTTGCTTTGCAGTGTCTCTTGAAAATCTGTTTCCCTATAAAACAAATGACCGGTTAGCTTTAACAAGTAAAAGCACCAGTTCAATTTGCAACAGGGTGTATGATACTGGATCTGATAGAATAGACGGAAGGGGCAAGGTAAACCTCCATCAAGGTGCCAGAAATACAATTCAGAGCTCTGCTTTAAAGTTAAGGTGCTCTGCGTAGCTACGGCCTTTCCGAACTCCTGTGGGTCAATAAATATACTCGCCTGAAGTTTCTGCAGCACAATTCGCACAAACAGCGCAAAAGATTGCAGAATTTCAAGCACAAATTACATCCAGTGCAAATTGAGTTTCCGTAATCTTTTGCGCTAATTTAAAAAACATTGCACTAGCAGCTGGCCCCGACCTCAAAACTGGCCATGCCCCCAGATCGAATTAATCACCATTGCGAGTTTCTGCTAATTGCGCACGTTTGCAGGCCTGCGAAGAGGCTCTTAAAATTACTTTTTTTTTAAAAAAAAAAGGTGCAAGGACACAAGTAAACATGTTTTAAAAGTTTTGAATATATCTTTTTAATTTACTAAGAAACTGACTACTGTACACCAAAATAACTAGCAAGTGGTTCTGTAGTTTTTTTTTTAAAAAGTCATTTTCAGTTATTTAAAAATCAGGTTACTCGCAGGTGGGGGACTAGACACATTAAAAATGCTTATTTTTTGAGATAAACCCATTTTCAGCTGTATTAATCAAACTGCACCAAGTTACCACTCTTAAATATATCAAGGAATTTTTTTTAAAGCAAAATTACGTTCTAAAACGCTGCCCAATTGCGCTGGTTCATAGCAGATTTTATGTTCAGCGACATGCAAATGAGGTTGAGTGGAAACTTGGGGGAAAAAAACCTCTCAAAATTGGTGTCATTTTGGGCGCAATTTGCGCCTGGGGTGCCGACTGTGCCCAAAGCGGTAGCTTCAGGCCACTGAACCAGACAGATCACAATGGTCCCTAGTCTCTGCTAAGATAACTAATTTCAGCCAGGACAGCAGTCAGACTCTAAAATAGGCATCAACAGCCCCAGGCTTTTAAGGGGAAGGAGTGGACTGAACCACAAACAAAAGGTCACGGCTTCCACTCCCAAACATTATGCACTCCTCGCTGCCAAAGCGTACATGCACGGACACCAAGTTAGAACAGGATCAAGCACGGCTGTGTTAGCCCCTTAGGCACAAATATGCAGTGCAACCACTTTGCTGAGGTACAAGGCAGCACCTGCTGCAAGTAGAATTGCACACCAGCATGATCCGCCGCCTTCAGGAGAGAAGGGACAAAAAGGAGGTATGGGGAATAATGAGGTTTAAAATTAAACTGTATGGGATGGTGGGTAAGAAAAGCAATGTGCAGAACAGAAATAAACAATGAGCTTAAGGCAGCCAAACTAAACCTGGAGCATAAAATTGAAAAAAAGTGAAAACTGTACATGTATGCCAGAGGACTGGAGGAGTGCAAATATTACACACCTGTTCAAAAATGGAGAGGGGGATAAACTTAGTAACTACGAGCCAGTCAGTCTAATGTCAGTGGTGGGAAAACTACTAGAGACCACTGTCAAGGACAAAAGTAATTTTCACATGGAGAAGCCTGGGTTAATAAGGGACAGCCAGCACGGATTTGTTAAAAGGCAAATTGTGTCGGAGTAACCTGATTTGTGTTCTTTGATGAAGTAACAGAGGGTTGATAAAGGTAGTGCAGTAGAGGTTATATTTATGGACTTTCAAAAAGGTATTTGATAAAGTACCACATAACAGACTTACTTGGAAAATAGAAGCACATGGTATTACTAGAGGGAACTGAAGAGAATTTTTTTCCCCACACAGTGAGCAGTTAAGATTTGGAATGCACTATTTGAATGAATGGTGGAAGCACCCAAATAGAATATTTTTTTGCATGTGTTTTTGTGACTTTCAGGGTCTTAACAAATTATCAGCTATCACACGTCTTTTATTGGTTATCATAAAGATTTTTGTGCTACAAGCTCATGGATAGCAAAATTCAGTGCTGCAAATACAATCTTATTGTAATAAAGGCATTTTACCAGTCGATTAAATTTAAAAAAACAAGTTGCTGGATATTCTACAAGAAAAATAATTACCGTAATCCTGAGCTATATGGTTTGGCCTCTCCCCCATGAAGCGGATTTGGAGGACAGTTTAATGAATCCCTGTAACTGTCCTGTGCAATTGCTTTGGACTTGACAAGAGAAACAAGACTAAGTAGAGTCCCATAATCTTCTGAAGAGTGATCTGAAACAGAGGTGAAGAAAGTCTTTCAGAAAATTATTTACTTATCCTTTTCTTGTTGGGCAAAAAAAATTCTATGTTCCCACTTCAAAAAAACATGAAAAAACCTAAATACACCGCGGTCTCACTTCAACTTTTTTTAAAAAAAATATGGACAACTGAGTGTTCAAAACTAGCAATTTAACTGCTATTGAACAGCAATTCGATACGCGTTACTAGTGAAGCCACAGTCTTTAATGCTTGCAGCCTACGTAACAGGGAGTACACTTCAAAAGCAATTGATTGGCTGTAAAGTGCTGTGACATTCTGAGTAAGTGAAAAGTGTTAAATAAATGCAATTTCCTTCTTTCTTTCCATCCGTCCAACCATAAATATTTAACTCTTAAGCCACAAGCAGGTTCAGGAAAGTGTTCATTTCACTGGAAAAAGTTTTTTTTTCAGTTCGCATTAACATGATTACAGAGCTACTCAAATTTCAGGATTATCTTTATTTACTGCAATCCATAACTACACAAATATTCAGAATAATTTTACATGAAAAATAAAAGTATAACATTCTCCATCATCTGTTTTGCCCCTCCAATTATCTTTGTTTATTATTTTATTCTAACTGTCCTAATTATAACATTTAAAAAATCAACTTCTTCTGGATCGCGACTCACTATATTTGGGAGTGATGGCAATTTTGTTATAGTAAAAGAATTTTCATTGGCTAAAACTATTATAAAGGCTAGTTTTTCCAAACTGTGGAAGCCTAGATTCAGAGGAATATATGAAGCAGATGTGCCAATCTTTGACAGCAAAAATTGAGCCAAACTAGGAAGTATTATTGGCAAGGAAATTCCACTGTGCCCCCCCCGCCCCAACCTAACAATGCCCAGGTAAGTAAACTGAGCTCAGAAGGCTTTACACATACTCCACAGTTGAAGCTGACTGCAAAGGTGATTGGGAACTTTGTACCTGCCATGCCTTGGGGAAGCCTGGCAACCTCTTCTGAATGTCTGAACGGATTTCTTGTTCCACTTCACTCCCTTTCCCCACCCATAATAGGAGGCAATTAACAGATGTTTGGCCTAACAGTTGGCCCAATAGCAAAAAATTAATGAAGAAAATGGTAAAGGGCATGGGTCATTTAAAAAAAATATATATATGGATGGAAGTGTCTTCAAGAGCATAGCACACCCTTGAGAATTTGACCTTACTTTGTAGTTCACATATAGCAAGCACATTTGTATTAACTAAAGTAATTTCAAATGTTACAGAACAGCTAGCTTAATATTTAGTTATTTCACCCAATATTTCCACCTTTCCACAAATACAGATCACAGGCTAGATATATTGCATTAGTAGCACCTGGGAACACCCTTGCACTGAAAGTCAATCTCACCCGACAGCTATGCCGAGGTTACACCACCAAATGTTTAAAAGCTAATTTGCTTTAACTCCATCATGGTTTGATATCACCATCATTAATCCAACATACAAAAGTGCCAGGGATATTGCTACTAAGGGAGTGAGGAGGAGACATTAAATTATCAATATCTTGCAGTAAATGCATCTATTAGCAGTGTGCCAAGTAAGTTTTTCACAAAAGCTATTTCCATGTAAACAGAGTCATGCTATTTTGGGAGAAGAAAAGAATGTCTGTATTTAACCAGCTCTTAAATTTGGCTTTTTTTTTAATAAAAGAAAGTCCAGTAATAAAATGAAATGTTTTGTGTAAATTCAATGAATTATTTAGTTGCTGATAATTTCTAGGAAGATATTTTGGAGATAGATGGCCATTTAAAAATATCATGTGCCACAGATTCAGGAAGATTCTATTTGCAGTGGAATGTCCTTAGAATAAACAAATCATTCCAATATGGAAATTGCTGAGTACACAAGTGCCACTGCTCAATTGTGTTAGTCCAGAATACTAATTCTATACAGGGACATTTATTAACATTTTGGCTGATTTCTTTTTTAGGAGACTAATTAGTTGAGTATAATACACAAGACAAATTGCACATATTCAGTGGAAAAAATGTGGTTATTGGGCTCATTAACTCTATAATCTTTTCTAATTCATGCCATCTTATGTTCAAAATCTTCCAAATGACCACACATTCAAGACATTCAGATTTGTTTGGTTTCATTACCTCTTGACTATTACTGAATGAAACATAACAATTGCCATCTTCCACTTTCTTTTGAGGCAGGGAGAGGTTGATGGGCAGATTGGCCACCCAAAGCACTATTCCTGCTATTCAATCACACAACAGTTGACTATGGAATTGAACTCACATGAGACTAGATGGGTGGCAAAAAGTATCTTCAATGACTCAGCAATTTTATCCCACGAGTAGCTATGCAAACGAGGGAAATACCAGGGTTAATCCCTACTCCATGCTCAGTAAACTGATCCTAGCCAGGACATAAGTGCTCTGGTATAATTGGTCTAAGCACCTAATCAAGGAAGGGCAAAATGAGCCAATGTTCCCACTCTAAATCACTGTCCAGCAGCACGTGTGAAGGTTGGAGGGGGGCAGGATTGTGCTCGGCTGTGATACTCCCAGGACTAAATAGCCTTTGAACATCCATAGTCAATGCTCACCCACAAATAATGACCATTTGGCCAATGCAGTGGAGGTAACCACCAGTATTTGTAGAACCAAAGGCCAGCAAACAACCAATGCCATCAGGAGAGGGAGAGTAATCAGTGAGTGGAAACTAATGAAAATATGGGGGATGGGGGCAGGGCAGACAGGTAAAAACACAACTGTGAGAATATACTAATGGGTTAAACACACCTTGATTTGCTTCTTTTGGAGGATCAGGTACAGTTACAGATTGGCTTTCATTTTCATCAGGATCATCATCAAAAATATCATTCTGTGCTGAATGCAACTTTGATTTTTCCATTGCTGTAAGATACAGAACATTGTACTGATGGAATAGACACCTTTAATAGCAAGAGAAATACAACCAGCAATCCAAAACTAAGCACACTTCCCTGCTCTCTCCTGATGGTGCTGTATCTTCCTCTGCTTAAAATATTTATCTACTTTCCTTTAAGATGCCATCCAGAGACTTGAGCACATAATCTAGGCTGACAATTCAGTACAGTACTCATGGAGTGCTGCATTGTTGCAGGTGCTGTCTTTCAAAGAGACATTTAAACGGAGGTCCCGCCTGCCCTCTCAGATGGATGTAAAAGATCCCATGGCACTATTCAAAGAAGAGCAGGGGAGTTATCCCCGGTGTCCGGGCCAATATTTATCCTTCAACCAATATCACAAAAAAAAATTCTGGTCATTACCTCATTCCCATTTGTAGGACCTTGCTGTGTGCAAATTTTCCACGTTTCCTACATTACCACAGTGATTACACTTCAAAAGTACTTCATTTGCAGTTATGCACTTTGGGACATCCGGAGGTCGTGAAAGGTGCTATATAAATGCAAGTTCTTTTTTTTTCTTAAATGTGGCCGAACTAATGATTTGTACAGGTTTAGCATTACCTCTTGATTTTTGTACTCCAATGGGCCTAGGGTCCCATTTACTTGTTTTTTTTAAAAAAAACGATATCAACTTGTTCCCCCATTTTAAAGATTTGTGCATCTTAACCCCTAAATCTCCAGCTTTTTCACTCATTTTAATGTTTTACCATTTATCCCCCCCCAAAAAAATGTAACACAGTCCCACCTTCTAATTATTCTTTTACTTTCAGTATGCCTATAAAATTCCTTACTACATCATTTCGTATTCCCTTTTAGCCTTCTAATCTCCCCTTTCACTCTCCACTCCACTCCTTTATTCCTCACAATTTTCTTTTGTATCATTAGACCCCCTTTAAGTTTAAGTCTAGTTTTAATCTCTCTATTTATCCATGGACCTCTTATTCTTTGATTCAACTCTATTTCATCTTATACGAATATATCGATTTTGTACTCTATCCATCTCATATTGAGGATTCCTCACTGCTGTTTACTAAATTTTCCTGGGTCAGATGCCTTCACATCTCATTGAAGTTTGTCATTTTCCAGTCCTGCACCCTTATCTTTGACTCTTCATTATCCTGTTCTATTTTGAGCTTAACTATGTTGCAGCAGTTATTTTCCATTTGCTCTCCTATTCTCCTGTTATTTGTCTCACATTATTTCCAAGAACTAAATCAAGCAAATGTTTCTTGTCTTGTTTTACTAAAAACCATATTGACCTAGGAATCGATACATTCTAAAATGCGCTCCCCACTTTGATTACATATACTACCTTTATCCCAGTCCATCTTAGAATAGTTAAAATCTCCCAATATTATTGCCCTTCTGTGATAACATATCTTTGAACTTTCTGCAATTCTCCATCATTATCTCATTTCCACTGTTTAATAACCTGCAATGCAGATCCAGAATTGACCATTTCTCTTCCTACTCCTTAACTGGATTCTGTCTTAACCCAACCCAACCCTCGAGAACAACCTTATTTTCTAGTGCTATGATAGAATCCTTAATACTGCTACCCCATCACCCTGTTCCCCCTCTCATTATTCCTAGTTAACATGTTCAGGAGAGATAAAGTTCCCAGTCCTGTCTAAACCCAAGACAGATCTCTATGGCTACTATATCATATGCCTTCATATTTATTAATACTTCCAATTCTCCAATTTTGCTTGAGATGCTTTGTGAATTCACAAACATACTACTCAATGCTGACTCCAATTTTTCGTAATATTAACCCTTATTATTGTTGCTAGTTTTCTCATTTAATTTGATACCCCTTGTCCTTTCTGCAATATTTTTCTTTCCTCTCAACTTGAAAACCTTTTTCTCCTCACTTTATCTGGTAATATTTTCTCACTATTTATTTCAACTAAGCCTTCTGCTTCTACTCCAACAGTTTAATTAATCCTGGTCTCTTTCTCCCCAAACTGGTGAATCCTTTCCTCCTGAAGCACCTCTGCAGCCACACCTTGAGCTGCCCAATCTTCCATTCTTTAACATGTCCAGCACATGGTATGGGAAGCAAGCCAGAGATTGCTATCCTGGAGGTCTTCTAGTGTCCAACTCCCTCTACAGTAGAGGAGGTGTGGTATTATATGACTTGAACTAGTCAGAGATTGGTTCTTGCAGTGTGTGTGTGTGTGTGTGTGTGTGTGTGTGTGTGTGTGTGTGTGTGTGTGTGTGTGTGTGTGTGTGTGTGTGCGCGCGCAGAGCAACCATTCTACAATAGCAACATCCCATAAACAGCAGTGAGATGATCAGTTGTTTCTTAATGGTACTGGTTGATGTCAGTCAAGACATCAGGAAAACTCCCTTTCTTTACAAATTGCACCATGTTTTCTTTCAATCCCCAGCTTAACAAGCAGGCAAGGCTTTGGTTTAATAAATTCACAGAGAGCCTCTGACAATGCAGCACTCCCCAAGTACTACACAGAAGTGTCAATCTACAATCTATTCTCAAGTTCTCATATGGATGTCAAAACAACAAACTCTGTCCCTGCAATGAGTATGTTACCAACTGAACATTGAGAACTTTCTACATTTATTTTTGACTCATTTTAGTTTCAGAGAAGTGACAATCCTGTCTATTAGAATTATATATTATTATTTAAAATTTAAAAACTCAGCCATATAAATTCTAGGCCAGAGGGGCTGCAACCCTATCACTGTGCGAAGAGAAGAACTAAATACTGTGGCTGTAAGGTAGAGTTTCAGGTAAAATAACTCACTTGCTAACATAAATAAAACAGTAAGTATGACAGTAAGTCTATTATTATAGAACTAAAAGCTCTATAGCCTAGTCTATCAGCCAGACTCCTGAAACTGCTAGTTGACTAGAACTTCAAAATGTTTAGCATTCAGAAAACTCACCATTTATGAACTGTGTTTCAAAATACTGGCGGTTTGCTGTGGTGAAGCGCCGAACATCAGGGGTCCTTCCATGAACTTCTTTCTTTGGAAGCATCTTCAACAGTCTGTTTATATCCCAATCCGAAGACAAAGTCACTCTGACAAACCTACAACAGACAATTAGGTACACTTTTAATCCAAAATAAGTAATTCCCTGACAATAGTGCCTCACTTTTGCTTTTTAGAGCATAAGAGACAGATCAACGTTTCATTTAAGATATGTGTGTACGACCCAAGCTGAGTTCCCAACACGCATTCTCTGCTTCTCATTCCTCCAACTCTGGCCTTTCGTGCATTTCCCCCCTCCCCTTCCGCCCCACCACTGGGAGCCGCGCCTTTGGCCCCACGTTCTGGAAATCACTGCCCAAGCCCAAGCCTTTCCTTAGAACGTACCCCTCCTAAAATCTGATCCTTTTAGGAGATAAATGGATGCTGAGCCAATTAGAAATCTATGAAACGCCTTGGGACATTTTTTCTATGTTACAGACGCTATATAAATGCAAGTTGTTGTTCAGGCAGTATTTAACGGGCCAGAATTTGCTATCATAATAACGGTGATACTAATGGCACTCACCGTTATTTCTGCACAAATGATACAACAATTTCAGGCGAGGGGCAGATGCATGGTTAAACACGGATATCCAGAAGCTGCTGTCCGAGTTGCACCACTCTGCAGTTAGGTTTGCCAAAACGGCATCTCGCTGTCTGCCTCACCACTGAAATTCATTGAATGGCATGAAGTTGCTGTATTTCGCAGTAGATACAAACTAAACTCGCCACCGAAAGTCAAGTCCAAGTACCCTTTTAACAACCCTGTAAGTGTTAATTACTGCCAGTCAACCTCTCTGCCACTGAAAATTAACTATTACAAGTATGGAGTCTCAATCCTTCAGGTATTAATTGTTGGTGGGAGATTTTAAAAATGGCAAGTTTTAAATAAAAGTTTTTTTTTTACAAAAACAAAATACTGCAGATGCTGAAAATCTGAAATAAAAACAGAAAATGCTGGAAATACTCAGCAGGTCAGGCAACATCTGAGTAAAGAGAAACAGAGTTAACGTTTTAGGTCGATGACCTATCGTCTGAGCTGGAAAAAGTTAGAGATGCAACACGTTTTAAGCAAGTACAGAAGCAGGGAAATTTACTTTGGGATTGCTTCCAGCTACACAAGACCATACATCAGCAGCTGGCCCATCATCAGAGCAGGGGGGAGGGGAGGAAAGAACAAAAGGGAAACTCTGATGGGGTGAAAGGCAGGAGAGATTAAGTGACAAAAGGGATGAGGGTGCAAGGCGAAAGGAGATGGTAATTGGACAAGTAAGGAAACAACAGATGGGTCCAGAGGAGGCGTAAATGGGATTATCAGAATCATCAGCAACAGCTGCTGTCCAAAAAAATGGGGGCAAAGGTTATGATCTGAAATTGTTGAACGCAATGTTGAGTCCGGAAGGCTGTAATGTACCCAATAGAAAGATGAGGTGATGTTCCTCGAGCTTACATTGAGCTTCATTGAAACAGTGCAAGCGGCTTTTCCTTTGTCTCTTTTTTGCTCTCTTAATCCAATCTCTAATCTAATGGCAGATGCCATTGGATGCCCTGCCACAGCAAATTATGGCCCAGTAAACCTAAACTGTGTCTAGATTCTTTTATATTTAGACCAGATTTTTGGTAGTACAATGCCTTTGCTCTGGCTAGCTGCATGTTAACTGGGCCTATACTCTGGAGTTTAGAAGAATGAGAGGTGATCGCATTGAAACATAAGATTCTGAGGGGGGGCGGGTTGACAGGGTAGATGCTGAGAGGTTGTTTCCCCTGGCTGGAGAGTCTAGAACTAGTGGACATAGTCTCAGGAGAAGGGGTTGGCAATTTAAGACAGAGATGAGGAGGAATTTCTTCACTCTGAGGGTTGTGAATCTTTGGAATTCTCTACCCCAAAGGGATGTGGATGCTGAATCGTTGAGTATATTCAAGGTTGCGATAGGTAGATTTTGAGACTCCAGGGGAAACAAGGGATATGGAGATCGGGCGAGAAAGTGGAGTTAGAATCACAGAATGGTTACAGCACAGAAGGAGGCCATTCAGCCCGTCGAGCACATGCCGGCTCTCTGCAAGAGCACTTCAGCTAGTCCCACTTCCCTGCCCTTTCCCCGTAGCCCTGCAAATTTTTTTCCTTCAGGTACTTATCCAATTCCCTTTTGAAAGCCCAATTGAATCTGCCTCCACCATCCTTTCAGGCAGTGCATTCCAGATCATAACCACTCACTGCGTAAAAAAGTTTTTCCTCATGTCACCTTTGGTTCTTCTGCCAATCACCTTAAATCTGTGTCCTCTGGTTCTCGACCCTTCCGCCAATGGGAACAGTTTTTCTCCATCTACTCTGTCTAGACCCCTCATGATTTTGAACACCTCCATCAAATCTCCTCTCAACCTTCTCTGCTCTAAGGAGAATAACCCCAGCTTCTCCAGACTATCCACATAACTGAAGTCGCTCATCCCCGGAACCATTTTTGTAAATCTTTTCTGCATCCTTCCTAAAGTGCGGTGCCCAGAATTGGACACAATACTCCAGTTGAGGCCAAACCAATGTTTTAAAGGTTCATCATAACTTCCTTGCTTTTGTACTCTATGCCTCGATTTATGAAGCCCAGGATCCCGTATGCTTTTATAACCGCTTTCTCAACCTGCCCTTGTCACCTTCAACGATTTGTGCACATATACCCCCAGGTCTCACTTTTCATGCACCCCCTTTAAAATTGTACCCTTTAGTTTATATTGCCTCTCCTCGTTATTCCTACCAAAATGTATCACTTTGCACTTTTCTACGTTAAATTTCATCGGCCACGTGTCCACCCATTCCACCAGCCTGTCTATGTCCTCTTGAAGTCTATCACTATCCTCCTCATTGTTCGATACTTCCAAGTTTTGTATCATTTGCAAATTTTGAAATTGTGCCCTGTGCACCAAAGTCCAAGTCATTAATATATATCAAGAAAAGCAGTGGTCCTAGTACCCACCCCTGAGCAACACCACTGTATGCCTTCCTCCAGTCCAAAAGACAACCGTTCACTTTCTGTTGAGATCAAAGATCAGCCATTATCTTACTGAATGGCAGAGCAGGCTCGCGGGGCCATATGGCCTACTGCGCCTAATTCTTATGTTCAGATGTCTCCTGGCAGCTGGCCTCAATGAATTTGGCAGTTTACTTTGGGGTTGCTACCAGCTACACAAGACCTTACATCAGCAGCTGGCCCACCATCAGAGCATACCGTAAAATTGCAGGCTCATTCCCACGATTTTCCATCCACTGAAATCAATGGATGTAAAATCACAGGTAATTCAACTGCGATTTTGCAATATGCACTGGTGACAGGTGAGGTTCCCCACCACCAATGGATATTACCCCTTCATTACTTCACGGAGGCTGGCCAATGTGCAAAACATTGCCATGGGGAAGACAGCAGAAACAAATAATGTCAGTGAATTTAAGAGGGAACTAGATAGGTTTTTTTTTGGCAAAAAACATGATTGTGCTGGGGGGGGGGGGGGGGGGGGGAAAGGAAGGTAATAAGAGACAGTTCATACTATATTTTTTGATCTTTTAGGACTAACCAGATAGGCAGCAATAGTCTTTTCCAGCCCCGTACATGCCTAACTTTTGATCCCGCTGGTGCCAGGGCCAATGCCACCTGCCTCCCAATTTGCAGTGTTCTACATTACAAAATTAAGCTAGATGCGATTTAAAAAAAAATAAAGGCAGGTAGCTGTTTCTCCTAAAAACAAAATCTTAAAAATAAATATACCTGTGTTTCGGCAAGGAGAAACAGGTGTTGCACTTGGGGAAGAGTATAGACTGTGAATGCAAATTTTGGGAAAGAAGGAAGGGTGAGGGGTGGAAACACGTGGCTGCATTGTTAAAAATAATGCTATATGGTGAATTTGGGGGAGCAACCTATTTCTGCTTGGAATTACGGCCAGCCAATACTCTTAAACTACAGCAATTTTAAAAACAGGTTTATGTATGGATGGCTTAAGCCATCCAAATTCATCAATTCTATAGGCCAATTCAGAAAAAAGAGGGGGCTATTCAGGGCAGAGGCGAACCATTTACAGTCGATAAAGAGGAATTCAGAATCCATCGCCTACTGCCGTGGCCAGAATTAGATGTAGTGGGTTTGGGAGTGGCAATACCAAATAGTCTAAATGCAGTACTCCAAACGCAAGTGTTTCGGTTTACCTTAATTAAAGTTGCATTGTTACCTTTAAATGGTCATAATGGTCAGCATGTATACACCAGTCACTGAAAGCAAACATGCAGGTGCAGCAAGCAGTTAGGAATGCAAATGGTATGTTGGCCTTCATTGCAAGAGGATTTGAGTACAGGAGCAAGGATGTCTTACTACAGTTGTACAGGGCCTGGTGAGACCACACCTGGAGTATTGTGTGCAGTTTTGGTCTCCTTACCCAAGAAAGGATAGACTTGCCACAGAGGGAGCGCAGCGAAGGTTCACCAGACTGATTCCTGGGATGGCAAGACTGTCGTATGAGGAGAGATTGGGTCGAATATGCCTGTATTCAGAGTTTAGAAGAATGAGAGGGGATTTCATTGAAACGTATAAAATTCTGACAGGGCTAGACAGACTGGATGCAGGGAGGATGTTTCTCCTGGCTGGGGGGTCTATAACAAGGGGTCACAGTCTCAGGATACAGGGTAGGACATTTAGGACTGAGATGAGGAGAAATTTCTTCACTCAGAGGGTGGCGAACCTGTGGAATTCTCTACCACAGAAGGCTGTGGAGGCCAAGTCACTGAATATATTTAAGAAGGAGATAGATAGATTTCTAGACACAAAAGGCATCAAGGGATATGGGGAGAGAGCAAGAATCTGGTATTGAGATAGAGGATCAGCCATGATCAAATGGCCTACTCCTGCTCCTATTTTTTCTATGTTTCTATTTCTATAAAAGTTTCAGAAATGATACTATACACATTGCTATCCTACACATAATCTGCTTTGTCTATATGGAGCAGACCTGGGTATCAATGCTTAGTGGGTTTCATGCGTCATCATGATTGTGTTAAGATACAGTTACAATGGCATACATAATTAACTCAACATGCTTAGCAGACCAAAGGAGAAGTCAGGTAATCCAATAGCAGAATGCAAGACCCACAGAAATTTGGCTCTACATTGCTGTCGCGTCACCAGACGTTAAGTTGCTTATGTCCAGGCGTGCAGCCAATAACAGAAGTGTAAGTCAAACCAGAAATATTGCAGATACTGGAAATCTGAAATAAAAACAGAAAATACTGGAAACACTCAGCAGGTCAAGCAGCGCCTGTTGAGAATAGATAAATTAACCTTTCAAGTGTGAACCCTTCATTAAAACTGGAAGATATTATAGATCAACAGCACTTTAAAAAAAAAACAAAGGGAAAGGAAGGGCCAAAGGGAGAGGAAACACACAATCTCATGCACGTGCAAGAAGTAGTAAAGTGCTTACATGAAAAACAGGAGATGGCTGAATGGCAGAAGTAATATTAACATGAGAGAAATCAAACAAATTAAAAATATTTACAAGACACAGAACACGTGAATAACTGAGGAAATGGGATAAAGGAGATAGAAATGGAAGCACAAAAAACTGGCAATACGGAGCTGGCTCCAGTGGCCTAGGATCCTGGGAGAAGAAAAAAGGTCGACACTAAGGATGCAGATTGCCCCGCCACAACAGCATTCTGAAAGACGGTACTCACAAGCACCAATTCATTTCTTTCCTGCCCTCCATCCTCCAGGAATCCCATCCTACATCGCCAGCATTTGTTGAAGAGAATATTGCAGCTATAGTTAGGGTTTGAAATTATTGAAGTCATTATGATGGCCAAAGGGCTGCATAATGACTAATAGAAAGATATGGTGCTGTTCCTCAAGCTTACATTGAGCTTCAACGGAATAGTGTAGAAGGCCAAAGACAAAGGTCAGACAGTGGGATGGAGAAGCGGAGCATTTTACAGGGTCATTCTACTTCTCGTGTGTGCGTTTTTCCCCCGGGCCAAATGGCCTGTTTCTGTGCTGTAAATTCTATGTAATCTAATATCTTCCAGTTCTGATGAAGGTTTCACACCTGAAACATTAACTTGTCTGTTCTCTCCATAGATACTGACTGATCTAATGTTTCTAGCAATTCTGTTTTTGCTGGATTTCCAGTATGTACAGTTTCTTGCTTTATGTGACTAGCTAATGCAGAGTCATACATTCTTTGTTTCTCTAGTGTCTTTAGCCCTTCTTTCCATTGTCTGGTATAAGGACCATCTCAGAATCAAATAATCTCTTATTCTTAAACAGATTACATGTTATTCCATCAATACTTCCTTCTCACCCCCCAACCCTCTCCCCTTTCTTCAGATTCAATTAAAACAGTTGCTCATCTTTCATTTTTTCAGTTCTGATGAAGGCCTGTATGCCCAAAACATTAAGTTGCCTGATCTCTTCACAGCTGCTGAGTGACCTGCTGTCTTTCCAGTATTCTCTACTTTTATACTTACCCTTTTGATTGACCACCTTTTGGAACTTCATAAAATTTGATTTTATCAACATTAAATATTCCAGCAGAACGAATGGCAGCTACCAAGTCATCACCAGTTGTCCACTGTAAGAAATCAATATACAGCCAAAATTAGAATCATAGAAGTTTACTGCACAGAAGGAGGCCATTCAGCCCATCGCATCTGTGCCGGCCAAAAAAAAGCTATCCAGCCTAATCCGACTTTCCAGCTCTTGGTCCGTAGCCTTGCAGGTCACGGCACTTCAAGTGCACATCCAAGTACTTTTTGAATGTGATGAGGGTTTCTGCCTCTACCACCCTTTCAGGCAGTGACTTCCAGACACCCCACCACCCTCTGGGTGAAAAAAAGTTCTCAACTTCCCTCTAATCCTACTACCAATTACTTTAATTACATGCGCCCTGGTTATTGACCTCCCTGCTAAGGGAAATAGGTCCTTCCTATCCAATTTATCTAGGCCCCTTCCTTGTATCCCTTACTACCCATATCCCCCTACTCTCTTCCAACCCCACTTCCTTCTGTGTCGGCTTGTGGAAAAAAAAAATCACTTAAAATGGTACTTTCTAAATCCCAACTGCCTAGCCTTTGGCCCTACATTTCCCACAATAATTCTACTGCCGTCGATCTGAATAAGCACCTCCTTATGTCAAACGCTTCCCAAAAAAAATTAATTAGAGGGAACATTGGCAGGCACAAGTGGACGTCCCGCTGCAGCTAGCCAGTTTCGTTGGGTTGAAAATCGTTCCCATTTTATCCTTCAGTTTCTACCTACTCTAAAATCTACCGACAACACGACCATATCTACCAACATTATAATCAATACCATTACTTTATAAACCAAAGAGGTCTTAGTATATAGTAATATACTGTATTAGGCATGAATATCACTGTATCAGGCATTAATATATATAACAGTCATTTTAATTATTCACAATTAGCTTTCTCATAAGAATAGTTGGCCAGCGAACTGCCTGAAAGATGCCATCAATTCACTAAGCTGGACACATTTAACGTGATCATATTATGTCCTACCACACCTGTGTGGTCATAACATAAAAGAGTGACCAAAAGTAATGCTCACCCAAGTCAGGTTTCCAATCAACAGAATCTTCTCTTCAGGAAGTGGAACATCAATCTTACCCGGAACGCGACGTTTAGATGGGGCAGCTTTAATTGGGCCAGTAGTTGGGACAATTATATTATTCGATGAGCACTTTGGCAGGAGATAATTGTCCTTTTCAGGATTTAATCCATTATTTAAAGGCACTCCTATTATATCATTAATCAGATCATCATATAAATCCATCTGGCCCTGATTTTCATTTTCCAGCTGCTGAGAAAGAAAAGAGCACAATAGTGAGCACTTCTTATTTAATGTTTCACGCCACAGGACAGTACTGTATAGTATGACCATATTTAGAATGTTCTATAATAAAAAGGACCCCTATTGTTTCACCACTGCTGCTGTCTTTGTACAAAGTACTGGTCTATATTAATATGTCATTAAATGGTTCAAAGCATTAACAATGTGGAAAACACACTTACAACAAACATTTCCTTCAATATTTCCCTTTTATTGTGACAAATATTTTGCAAACACACATCTGTACACCTCAGCATCATTATGGGGTGTCCTAGAATATGCCTGAAAAAGGTCAATAATTCAAGGCAAAATTCTCTCTCCAAAATTAAATGCATTTCAGAAGTACAAATTAAGGAAACGTAAACACACATGAATGAAAATGATCTTGTACACTGTTATTATACCTAGTAGTTTAACAAAGACTGCACTCCTACAATCAGTATTTTTATTATTAAAAATAAGCAGACCTCTTTGGAGAAGGAATATCAAAACATAAAGCGATAAACATCCCTTGCACTTGCCAAGTCTCTGGCTTTAGTAGAAAGAATGTTTGCTTGCCAATTGTTATACATAACTATATTTGTAAAAAGAGCGCTTTTTTTATACAATGCAATTTACTAGAGTTAAACAATGAGCATGAACAAATCGACATTCCCTGCAGATGGATGAGTCCCAAATTCATTTTGCAGATAAGAAGTTTATCCAATGGAGATAAACATAATATCAAAGTTCACATGTGTGATCCAAGACATCTAAAATAACAATGTTTCATTGAGCAAATTTCAAACTATTTCCAGAACACTAATTTTTACTAACTGAATTAGTCAAATTCAGTTTTTATTTCATGGGATTGCTGGATTTTTAATGTCTTAGCGATTGAATTCTACAATTACATCCATGTCTGTGGCCTTGATTAGTTCCCATGACCGAAATATTTTAAACCAAAGTGTTATATATCATACAATACACACAACTTGAATTGTCAGTACCATTTGGTTGGTCAGCACAATGTGTGCTTATTTCTTAATCTAGTGTTGGATTCATACTATTGAACATGAAATGAATAAACTTAAATCTATAACTAAAATACATTTTTTTTAAATTATAACCTCATAAGAAATTGCCTACCATCTGATGATGATTCTTCAGAGCTCTTTCTAAACTTTGAAAATATAATAAATCTAATTGTGCAGATCATCCCACCACCCATTTTCCATAATATGTTGCTCCCTAACACTATGAAATGAATATTCAAATAGCAAAATCATTTTGATTTATGACAAATGACCACCACTGGAATAGATTAGTGGAAACTAATTATTTTAGCACTAGATGTAAACCTGCAACACAAGTCATATTTCAGCATCATTGTGAACTTTTCATTATTTCCTTCTATTTACGGTAATTAAACCATCAACATGGCAGAGGTGGTGTAGTACAAACCAAGAACATGTTGGGATTAGGATTACAACCAAGCCAAACTCAACAAAAGCACGTTGGGGCTAATTACTCACATACATCCTAACAACAATTTTATAACTCTCGATTATGACAAATATTTGGTATGACATACACATACAAATTTACCCAGATAAGGACAATTCAGGTGAAATGCTGTAAAGCAGAGCATCCGGAATGGCCCTTATTGTTATTTGCAATAAGATAAACACAATTCTTGAAAATCACTATTGTGTAGATGGGTCAGGAATTTCGGGTCTCATTGTAAACAGTTCTGACCTTGCACCACCTGTCCCCCTCCCATTTATAAATAGGTGTTATTTAATCCCAGACACGTTGAACCCCCATCGATGCGGAGTGGATCCGAAGTAAACATTCCCGTTAAAACCCCTCACAACGACTCCAGACATCGTAGCCGCGGCCCTAATTTAAACTAAGCAACGGCTCGCCGGGTTACACCGAATAACAGATACTTCTGGAATGACAGGTGACTTCTCAGTTGCTTTGCTCGGTTGCCCGACCCCACGGTACCTGCTCCGAGCTATCGCCCTCTGCACTATCCACATCCAATAGACCATCGACCGACTCGCCAGCCATGTTCGAGTGGACCGCCATTTTAAAATAGCCCATGGTGCTAAGCGGGGGCTGCGCGGCCCTTACGCATTTCACGCACTGTGCGTGCCTTGTGCACCTCACCTATTTTGTGGACATTAATGAACGTTTCTAGGAGTAGCTGCAGACAGACATTGGCACAAATCTCATCTTCCGATTAACCCCTTTTATCGCAAAATAATTTCTAAGCAGGAAAATCAAATAAAAAGCAAAAAAAAACTACAAATGCAGGAAATACGAAATAAAAATGCTGGAAATAAATAACAGGTCAGTCAGCAACTGTGGAAAAAGACATGTTATAATGTATGGGTGGAAACCCTTAATCAGAACTGAAGCCTGAAACAAAAACCAGCATTAAAAAAAAAGAAAATGGAAAAAACAGAGGTAAAGGAGGAAGAGAATTTAACAGATGCACAAATCATAGAGAGGGAGATTTACAATTTGCTCTGTAGAGAGCTATTACATGATATAAACGATCATCAGTGAGATGATGCAGACAAATAAAAAAAGACCAAAAGAACGTACAAATGGCAGGAAACACACACAAGAGATTCACACAAACAGGAAGTGAGAAACTAAGGAACAATAGAGAGAAAAACACAAGCTGAAAATGCACATTCTCAAATTAAAACAGAAAATGTAAGTGATACACTGAGGCTAGATTCATCAGTCATGAGAGAGAAAAAAATTAAGTCCACACCACAGACTCACATACGATAGCAAAATACTGCGGATGCTGGAAATCCGAAATAACAACAGAAAACGCTGGAAAAACTCAGCAGGCCAGGCAGCATCCGTGGAGAGAGAAAGAGAGTTAACGTTTCAGGTCGATGACCTTTCATCAGAACTGGGAAGAGCCGGAAATCAAATAGATTTAAGGCCAGGGTAAAGCTGGGAAAAGGGGGAGGGGATAAAGGAACAAAGGGGGAGATGAAGAGACATTAAGAGACATTAAGAGATATGCAAGGCTAGAGGTGGTGTTAATGTGACAGATTAAGGCTGAATGAAGTGTGAAATCCACTGGCAGAATGAAGGACAGCTGCCAGCTTCTAGGAGGAAAAAAAAGGGTGGGGGGGGGGGACAAATAAAAGGGTGGATAAAATAAAATATAAATGTGATTGGAGCTGAGGTTATGATCTAAAATTGTTGAACTCGATATTGAGTCCAGAGGGCTGTAGCGTGCCTAAACGAAAGATGAGGTGCTGTTCCTCGAGCTTAAGCTGAGCTTCCGTGGAACAGTGTAATAGGCCGAGGACGGTGAGGTCAGAGTGGGAGTGAAGCGGTGAATTAAAGTGACAGGCCACCGGGAGCTCGGGGTCCCCCTTACGGACTGAACGGAGGTGTTCTGCAAAGCGGTCACCCAATCTGCGTTTGGTCTCCCCAATGTAGAGGAGTCCACATCGTGAGCAGCGAATACAGTATACTAAATTGCAGGAAGTACAAGTTTCCAGTTTCCCGGCCCCAACCATCTCCTCTTCACTATGGACGTACAATCCCTCTACACCTCCATTCCCCACCAGGATGGCCTGAGGGCGCTCCGCTTCTTCCTTGAACAGAGGCCCAACCAGTCCCCATCCACCACCACCCTCCTCCGCCTGGCTGAACTTGTTCTCACATTGAACAACTTCTCCTTTGACTCTACCCATTTCCTCCAAATTAAAGGTGTTGCTATGGGTACCCGCATGGGTCCTAGCTATGCCTGCCTTTTCGTGGGATATGTGGAACACTCTTTGTTCCAGTCCTACTCGGGTCCCCTCCCTCACCTCTTTTTCCGGTACATTGATGACTGTATCGGTGCCGTCTCCTGCTTTCGCCCTGAACTAGAACATTTCATTCACTATGCTTCCAATTTCCACCCTTCCCTCACCTTCACATGGTCCATCTCCGACTCTTCCCTTCCCTTCCTCGACTTCTCCATCTCCATCTCTGGGGATAGGTTATTGACTAACATTCACTACAAGCCCACCGACTCCCACAGCTACCTGGACTACACTTCCTCCCACCCCGCCTCCTGTAAGGACTCTATTCCATTCTCCCAGTTTCTCCGTCTCCGCCGCATCTGCTCTGATGATGCCACCTTCCATACCAGTGCTTCCGACATGTCTTCCTTTTTCCTCAACCGAGGATTCCCCTCTACCGTGGTCGACACGGCCCTCGACCGTGTCCGTTCTATCTCCCGCACATCTGCCCTCACCCCTGCCCCTCCCTCCCGGAACCACGATAGGGTTCCCCTTGTCCTCACCTTTCACCCCACCAGCCTCCACATTCAACGGATCATCCTCCGCCATTTCCGCCACCTCCAGCGTGATCCCACCACCAAACACATCTTCCCCTCACCTCCCCTTTCAGCATTCCGTAGGGACCGCTCCCTCCGCGACACCCTAGTCCACTCCTCTACCACCCCCAGCACCCCTTCCCCTTCGCCCGGCACCTTCCCGTGCACGCGCAGGAGATGCAACACATGCCCTTATACCTCCCCTCTTCCCACTGTCCAGGGCCCCAAACACCCCTTCCAGGTGAAACAGCGATTTACTTGTACTTCCTGCAATTTAGTATACTGTATTCGCTGCTCACGATGTGGACTCCTCTACATTGGGGAGACCAAACGCAGATTGGGTGACCGCTTTGCGGAACACCTCCGTTCAGTCCGTAAGGGGGACCCCGAGCTCCCGGTGGCCTGTCACTTTAATTCACCGCTTCACTCCCACTCTGACCTCACCGTCCTCGGCCTATTACACTGTTCCACGGAAGCTCAGCGTAAGCTCGAGGAACAGCACCTCATCTTTCGTTTAGGCACGCTACAGCCCTCTGGACTCAATATCGAGTTCAACAATTTTAGATCATAACCTCAGCTCCAATCACATTTATATTTTATTTTATCCACCCTTTTATTTGTCCCCCCCCCCACCTTTTTTTTTCCTCCTAGAAGCTGGCAGCTGTCCTTCATTCTGCCAGTGGATTTCACACTTCATTCAGCCTTAATCTGTCACATTAACACCACCTCTAGCCTTGCATATCTCTTAATGTCTCTTAATGTCTCTTCATCTCCCCCTTTGTTCCTTTATCCCCTCCCCCTTTTCCCAGCTTTACCCTGGCCTTAAATCTATTTGATTTCCGGCTCTTCCCAGTTCTGATGAAAGGTCATCGACCTGAAACGTTAACTCTCTTTCTCTCTCCACGGATGCTGCCTGGCCTGCTGAGTTTTTCCAGCGTTTTCTGTTGTTATTCCACAGACTCACATGTCTGCCAGCACAGTGCTCTGACAATGAGTCTCCACCACAAATGTCAACCTGTCTATCCTCTGCTGGGTACCTTACCGCATCACAAGTACTCACTGGCATGAAGGAAATGAAGGTTGTACCTATTTCTCTCTATTTTTGCAACCTTACTAAAATGTTTTATCTGTCAAGTCTTCCGTTTTAATGAAGGGCACACACCTGAAATGTTATAAGACACTTGCTTTTGCTTTTTACAAGTGCTGCAGTGTATTTCCAGCATTCTTTGTCTTTGTTTAAGAAAACAATGTCATTCTTAGACAATAGCAAAATACTGCAGATGCTGGAAATCCGAAATAACAACAGAAAACGCTGGAAAAACTCAGCAGGCGAGGCAGCATCCGTGGAGAGAGAAACAGAGTTAACGTTTCAGGTCGAGACCTTTCATCAGAACTGGAAACAGCAGGAAATCAAATAGATTTAAGGCAAGGATAAAGCTGGGAAAAGGGGGAGGGGATGAAAGAACAAAAGGAGAGATTAAGAGACATTAAGAGATATTCAAGGCAAGAGGTGGTGTTAATGTGACAGGTTAAGGCTGAAAGAAGTGTGAAATGCACTGGCAGAATGAAGGACAGCTGCCAGCTTCTAGGAGGGAAAAAAAAGGGGGGGGGGGGCAAATAAAAGGGTGGATGAAAAAATAAAATATAAATGTGATTGGGGCTAAGGTTATGATCTAAAATTGTTGAACTCGATATTGAGTTCTTAGACATCTCCTTTATGTCAATAGGTGTAGGCTAAATAAGCAAAGTCAGTACAGTACTGTATTAGCCAAGAAATTGCTGAAGCGGCACATTTCACGGCAAGTGTCGTGAATTAGATTTTTTTCTTACCCTTCAGATCATATTTTTGCGCTGCAAATTACTAGAAATGCGAATTGATAATAGGATCTCAATGGGGCATCTGGGATCCCATGAACGTCGGGTTTAATGGGTTGTCTCCTAAACCAATTAAATTTAAGGGTAGAGAAAGAAACAACGCGAATGACGGAAAAGGAAACAGGGTAAATTAGAGTCAAATTAGATACAGAAAGAGAAATAAAGAGAGGGAAAGGAAGAGAGTGGGTTAAAAGAGTGAGAAAGAGACAGAAAGGAAAAGTAAGAAAAAAAATTAAAATTTAAAAACTCTCTCGGAACAATTTACTACCCGCAGGAGTGAGATTCCAGTTTCCTTGTTCCCTTTCTGGGCCTCCTAGGTTGAGTGGCATGTCAGGGCCATAAATCATGTCATTAACAGGGTCCTTACGGCACGAATTACCAACCCTAAATGGCTGTGGCGAGATTAATTCGTATTAACGGCATAAATCCAGAAATGTCATGACACACAATGAACTTTAATGGGGAGACTCATGGCAAGATGGTAATTTTTTTGGTTTTGGCAAGGCTAATCGTCCAGCAATTTGTGGCAAATCGAAACTCATGGCATATCACTTCTTCGCCACAAATTGCTGGGTTTTTATGCACTAATAATGGCAGGTGCCGTGAACTCAACATTATTTTTCCAGCAATTTCTGGGCCATTATGTTTCCCATCAAATGTGCTTCTAAAGGTAATCTGACCACCACATATTTAAAATTGCAGTGTTAGAATTTGCAGTTGCAGTTTTCATAATTACATTTCTGAGCACTTTTTCTTTAGTCTAAGCAAAGGCATAGCCAAGCATTCTTTCTATACAGGAATCCCACCCCCAATCGCGGTTTTGCCATATGCGGATTTCAAGTATACACAGTTTTCTCTCTGCGACAACTTTTTGCCAACCGCGGCAGTGAATATTGCGTATACGCAGCTTTTAATTTAGGATTAAGGTAAATAACATGATTTTATTCACAGAATCCCCACAGTGCAGATAGAGGCCATTTCGGCCCATCGAGCCTGCACCGACACATATCCCACCCTATCCCCGTAACCCCACGTATTTAAATCCCCCTAACACTAAGGGTCAATTTATCATAGCCAAATTAACCTAACCCGCACATCTTTGGACTGTGGGAGGAAACCGGAGCACCCGGAGGAAACCCACGCAGACACGGGGAGAATGTGCAAACTCCACACAGACAGTCACCGGAGGCCGGATTCGAACCCGGGTCCCTGGCGCTGTGAGGCAACAGTGCTAACCACTATGCCACCGTATTGCTTTTATATTCTTTTTTATTGTGTTATTTGAACATTTATATTGTATTTGCCAACTGCGGTTTTACTAACCACGGGGGTTTTCAGGGACATATCCCCCGCGGTTGGGGAGGGATTACTGTATACAAATCTTTTAGACATTTTATTCCCTGGGCAGTAAATCCATGAGCTTGCAATATATCAGCTGATATGCTGCTATAAGGGACCTGGACAAGTGTTGCCTCTGTACTCGTTAATGATGGTCTCATTGACAGATCCAGCTGAAGATACAGCAAATTCTATACTGCCTCTCCCTCCATATACCACTCCTATTTACATCCACAGCCACTTCTTCAACCTCGCCATCTTCCCTCGCCTCTCTACTCCCATGATCTTGATCACCAAGAAGGCTATCTCCAACCATTTCCTGTATTCCTCACTACCCACATATACTAGCCTCCTTCAGGCTCATTTCCTTTTGCATTTGACCCTGTAAAAAAACACTCCATCAAGTCATTTACAACTGCACTCTCAAACTCCCAACTGCCTAACCTTTGGCTCTCCATTCGCCACAATACCTCTGCAGCTGTTGATTTGCTCAACCACTCCGTCATCTCCATCTTCAATGCCTCACCCCCCAAAAAACTTTTAGGGCTGGATTTTGAATGACCCGTGGAGTCGGGTTTGGAGGCGTGTGGGGGGTTAAAGTAGCAGATTCGGGGGTCCCGACCCCATCCCGACTCCAACACGCCTCCACGCAATTTTGACAAAATCGGTCGCGGGGTTCCCGACTCCGTCCCGCCTCCAAGAGGCGGAAGAGGCCATTAACGCTCTTAACTATCCCTAAAGTGGCTCAGTAATGCCATTTTGAACCATTTTAGGCAGTTTAACCCTTTTCCCACGTGAAGCACGCCTGATGGGAAACACTCCAGTGAAACCTGGCGGGAGCACAAGTGGATTGCTGAGTCTCAGCTGCAGCTCAACCTTTAAATAGGGGATTTGATCAGCCATCAATTGCAGGTGGCAGGACTTCGTTGTAACAGGTCTGGGGGAACTTTTAGAAGGCATAACCACAGCTCTGGAAGTTTGGAGCCTGACACCCATCTGCAGTGTGACCTCCTGGGAAACCCCTCTCGCCACCCTCACTGAGGGCTTCCTCAACTGAGACATATACCAGAGGCCTGGGAGCCATTTATTTCCTTCCCTCCTGGATATCCGATGAGGAGGAACAGCATCCGCGGCACCAGCAGAACCATGAACAACAGCACCACCAACAGTAGCAGCAACAGCAGGAGCGCCAAGCTGCTGCTCACCCACCTGAAGCTGCACAGGACAGAAGGGGCCAGTGCATGGAAGGCCGTCGGCGCAGGAGATACCCCCCAACCAGGGTCTACAGACAGAGGGTCAGCTACCTCAACATGTCTGAGCAGCAGTGCCAAAGGCGGCTCCGACTTTCTCGAGAGGTAGTGGGTGACATCTGCGCAATGCTGCAACAAGACCTGGAGCCCAGAGGACCAGGTGGACGCCCCTTACCAGTGGCCGTCAAAGTCACCACCGCACTCAACTTTTTTGCCTCAGGCTCATTCCAGGGATCAGCAGCAGACATCTGCGGCATCTCCCAGGCAGCCGCACACACCTGTATCACGCAGGTAACCGATGCCCTCTTTGCCATCGCGCACAATCACATCCATTTCACCAAGGATCGAGCAAGTGTCATGGCGCGTGCGGTTGGATTAGCTAATCTGGCAGGCTTTCCAAGGGTGCAGGGCGTCGTTGACTGCACACATGTGGCCCTTAAGGCACCCCATCGCAATCCAGGTATTTTTGTCAACCGCAAGGGCTTCCACTCCCTCAACATTCAGCTGGTGTGTGACCACACAAGGAAGTTCTGCATGTTTGTGCCAAGTACCCTGGCAGTTGCCAAGTCTCCTTCATACTGCGCCAGTCTAGTGTGCCTCCGCTATTCAGTCCGCCAGACCAACTTCACGGATGGCTACTTGGAGACAAGGGCTATCCCCTGAGGACGTGGCTAATGACGCCGTTGAGGAGCCCATCCAACGCAGTTGAGGAGAGCTACAACTCCAGCCACATTTCCACCAGATCCATAATCGAGCAAACCATCGGTATGCTGAAGATGCGCTTCAGATGCCTGGATAGATCAGGTGGAGCCCTGCAATACTCAGCAGCCAGGGTCTCCAGAATCATCGTGGTTTGCTGTGCACTTCACAACATGGCACATCGTCGTGGCTTACAGATGCCGGAGGACCAAGTGGCTCCTCACATAGCCTCCTCAGATGAGGAGGAGGAGGAGGAGGAGGAGGAGAGAGAGAACGAACAACTTGCAGAGGCCCCTCAACCAGAGGCAGCATTACGCGAGACCATAGCTGCCCGGAATGCAAGGAACGCACTCATCTTGGCCAGATTTGCTTAGCCTAGACAAGAAAGCACTTTTGCCTCACAGCTTCTTACCAGAGCTACGACAATGGCCCAGACCCAGCGGATCCCTAACAATGTGACCACCATACTGACAATTGCAAGTTATCCTAAGGCCTCATTGTGGAAGTCCCATTAGCGAAATGACAGACGCCACAACTGCAGCTGTAGCCATCAGAGTTTTTATTTAAACTTTAGACCTGATGGCTTTTTAACAATACACATCAAAATTCACCCAAGTGACTACCCTTGTGACTATTTGTGCAGTTTCTTTCGCTTACGCATGCTCCTTCGTGGTGCTTCCCCTGTGGCTTCAGCAGAAGTGGAGGCCCCCTTGCTCACTTTGTTGCTGCTCCTGTCTCGACTCCTTTGGCGGGCGTCCTCTGGGGTTGCGAACCTGAGAGGGCTCGGCAACAGTCTGCTGCTCCTGCGGCTGGGCAGGGGTTGAGACGCCGATCTCACTTGGGTGCGGACTCTGGTGGGGCTCTGACCGAGGACCTGTCAGTGGCATGGAAGTGTGAGCGCTTGGAGAGGAGCCCCCACCTCCTTGTTGTGTGCCACCAACATCCCTCTCATGGGTCAGGTCCACCTCAGCGCTTGCAAGTGGCTTGAGAGCACCTTGCTGCACATCAGGGGGGCCATGGGGACCCGTATCTGCACTGGAAGTCCTACTCAGAAGGACTTCCATGAAGGTCTGGTTTCTCTGTTCAATAGATGACCATCGCTCCTCCAGAGATGTCATTCTATTCAGAACAATGACCATGTTTTCTGCACTCTGGCGACTTATCACCTCCATGGAGGTTGCCATCCTTTCCATGGTGATGCGTTCATGCGCCAATGACTCCACAAAGGCTCTGCTCATGTTCGCTATGGACTCCTCCATTCGCTCCACACTCGCAGTGACCCTGGAGATAAAACCTGTCAGAGACTCCTGCATCTGTTCCTGGAGCCCCAGCACCGCTGATCTTATGGATGGCCCCAGAGGCAGAGGGTCGACATGCAGCTGAGCCGAGCTAGGAGAGTCCTGCGCCCTCCGACTAGGACTCTCCACTGCTGTCCCTGTCTCCACCATCTGCTGATGCTCACTTGTGAGCTGTGATACACCAGGTGACAACACTACTCTATGTCCCGAGGGTCCCACCGAGGTGTGAGTGTCTGCGCTGGTGCTGGGTGCGCTTAGTTCTGCTGACGCTGCACCCTCAGAGGTTGCAGCTTCCTCTGAGGAGTCTGTGGAGTAAAGGAAAGAGTCAGAGATGTGATGCCAAGGTTACATGCACATCGCATATTGCAGATGATCATAAATCCATCTGTTAGAGCTTCAGATTCATTATCAGCGACTCATGCAATATCAATGAGAGAGATGGAACACTATTCAGTCACCAGCTTGCTCTGCTGCACCCGTCTGTCCGTCCCCCACTTGCGTTTCCTCCTGGACGCCCACGATCTCCAGGACCGCATCCTCCCAGGGGGTGAGCTGGGCTAATGAGGGTGGTCCTCCTCCTGTCCTGGCTCTTTCCCTTTTATTGTGAGCTCTCTTTTCCTGCAATGAGGGAGACAAGTGGAGTTTCAGGGAGATTGAAGGAGTGAGTGTAGAGAATCCATAGCATAGATGCTTCGAAGGAGACAAAGATGGAGTGAGCTGGCGAGACTAAGGGCCCTCCCTGTGTGTTGTAAGTTGTTTTCAAAGCATGACAGTGATAGGGAGTGTGAGGGCTGCATAGTCGAATAGTAAGGTGAATGTGACCATAGAGGGAGAGGGAATGGGTAAGGGTGCATGGATGTCAGTGTCAAGTGGGATATGGAGGAAGAGGTTGCTAAAGCTGAGTGCTGGTGAGGAGAGGCAATGGGGATCAGATTGAGGGTGAAGGGAAAGTCATACTCACTTTAGCAGTACGTAGAAGGTCATGAAACCTCTTCCTGCACTGGATCCAGGTTCTGCATGTCAAAGATAAAGAGGTGACCTCCTGGGCGATCTGGACCCACACAGCCTTTGTCTGCTGGGGAGGCTTCTTCCTCCCTGAGGAGGGGAAGAGCACCTCCTTGTTGGCTCTTGCTCCATCCACCAAAGCCTGAAGGGCAACATCGTGGAATCTGGGAGCAGCCCTGGGCCGTTGGCTGGCCATTCCTGCTGCAGGTGCTTAGATTTGAGGTCCAAAAGCTTGGCAGCCTGCAGTGGAAGCAAGGCTTGTTGCAGACCTTAAATGCAGCAGCAATGATGACGTCATCGGAGACGACTTTCAGACTGGAATAACTCATTGGCCATGGGTTCCCACATGTTGGAACTCAATTGGCCAATTAAGTTAAAATCGCATCATTAATCCACATTAATCTGGAGTCGGGGGGGGGGCAACACGAAATGTGGGTAACACGACCCCAACCCGACCCCAAGACAAAATCCAGCCCTTAGTGTCTCCAATCCCTTTTGTTCCTCCAGCACAGCCCCATCTTCACTTACATAAGTCCAAGTGGCGCAAACTTGATCATACCTGGTGCACAGCTGACTTAGCCATCTAACACCAGGTTTGGCTTGACCATGTCAAACTCTATCACTTCCTCTGCCAAAACTGCCCTACAATAGGCACATATAACTACAGGCTTCTTTTCTCTACTACCAACTGCCTCCTTAAGAATCCCACCCCTGCCCCCTCCACTCTCACCTCTAACAATAAGTGTGAGGAGCATATGGATTTCCTTGTCACCAAGAGAGAGACTATCTGTTCAGCTATATCTGATGCTTTCCCCTTCCTCCCACCCACTAAGCCACACTCCCCACTGCACCCCCCGCCGCCCCCTTCCTATTGTTGCTCTGAGCACCCATTTCTCTCTAGTTTCTCTTCCATCTTCCTCCCCACGCTCTTGAATCTCATATTGTCCAAGAAATCTATTTCTGCACCCAAAACCCCATTCCCTCTAAACTCCTGGCCACCTAATTTTCCTTCCTGGTCCCCATCCTAGCTGATATAATTGTAAATGGTTCCTTCTCTTCAAGCCCTGGCCCTCTCCCTCTCAAAACTGCCATCATTACCCCCCTCTTCAAAAACTCAATCTTGACCTCACTTGATAACTACCACTCAGTGGCAGTTCAGTGTCCTTTTCGCCTCCAAAGTTCTAGAATATTTTTTGCCTCCCAAATCCAAGCCTATCTCTCCCGCACTCCCAGTTTGAATTTCCCAATCCGTTTTCCGCACCCCCCCATCCCAACAAAAAGTGGCTCTAACCAAAGTCATGAACATCATTCTCTGTGACTGTGACCATGGTATGTTATCCCTCCTCACCCTCCTGACCTCTCAGCAGCATTTGGCATGTTGAACCACACCATCTTCATTCAAAATTTCTCCTCTGTTCTTCAGCTCCATGTGACAGCCTTCACTAAGTTCCACTTTTTCCTAACTGATTGAAGCCAGGGCATCTCTATCAATGTCTTTTAGATAGAATTACATGGAAATTACAATACAATTACAAAGTGCACTGTTTATTTGATATTTCAAATACAATACAGATTTTACTTTAAAAGCTCTGTTTTAATGTAATTTTGTGTGCAGTTTTTACTCTAGTTGTTTTGTTCTAATGTCACAGTACATTTCTAGAACATTCTGCATAATATTCTAAGTATGGATAAAAATGGGTTGAATAATTGAAAAGCCAATTGTGCACTGCAAGCTCACACAAACAGCAATGTGATAATGTCCAGATAATCTGTTTTAGTGATGTTGATCGAGGGGTAAATATTGGCCAGGATGAGTCCCCTGCTCTTCTTTGAAACAGTGCCTTGGAATCCTTTACGTCCACCTGAGAGAGCAGACGGGGCCTCGGTTTAACATCTCATCCAAAAGACGGCACCTCTGACAGTGCGGCGCTCCTTCAGCACTGCACTGGAGTGTCAGCCTGGATTTTGTGCGCAGGTCTCTGGAGTGGGACTCGAACCCACAACCTCCTGACTCAGATGCAAGGATGCTACCTACTGAGCCACAGCTGCCACACACCTACATCTGTAAACATCAGTTAACACATTATAACCCCAAATAAGGAGGGGAGGGGGTTGTTAAAAAATCCACTGAATGCTACCTTTTAACTTATCAGTATTTCTTTGATCTGGTAAAAAGCGGGCCTTAGATGTAAAGTTAATTAGGGGTTCACTTACAACAAATGCTCTTCGCTCAGAAACTTCCCCCTTCCAGTTATTGTCATCAAGGAGGTCTCTTGTCTGCCCTGGGGCTGGAGGTCAGGAGGTGGGCTGGAGGTCATCCTGTCTCTCCCTGACTGACGCAGCATCTTAACGGACAGCAGATCAAAGTGTAGAAGGTGGGGGGAGGGAGTGGAAACAATAAAGGCGATGTTTTCATTCTCTCGTGCAATGAAAGAGGAAGGTGGTGGTGGTGGTGGTGCGGGACGTGAGGGTCGGACGAAGCTGGTTAAATGAGGCAGCTCCGCCTTGTCTCCTGTCCGGGCCTCAGCCCCGCTGCCGTTTAGCGGCTGCGCCGAACCTCGCGCTCTCACTCAGCCCCGCACGCGGTGCTCGGCCGGCACTGCGCAGGCGCGGCATTTTATTGGCGGCAGGCACGGCGCAAGCGCGGCAGCTTTTGGCAGCCGGCACTGCGCAGGCGCGGCATTTTTGGCGGGTGGCTGTCGTGCAGGAGCTGTCCGCTCACTGAAGAGAAAGGCGGAGAGAGGGACGGGTGGGTGAGGGGAGGAAATCAGCTCAACTGTCACCTATTGGTTAATGTAAGTGCCGAAAACCGTCGAAAAGGACAACAAATCTGTGCTGTCTTAACTTTTGAAATATTTCGATCAAATATGTTAGAAGGACGAGAAACAGGCGGTTGGAATCAGAGAATCTTACAGCACAGAAGGAGGCCATTCGGCCCACTGTGCCTCTGCCAGCTCTTTGGTAGAACTATCCAATTAGTCCCACTCTCCTGCTCTTTCCCCACAACTCTGCACTTTCCCCCCTTTTTAAGTCGAGATCCAATTCCCTTTTGAAAGTCACTATTGAATCTGCTTCCACCACCCTTTCAGGCAGCGCATTCCAGATCAGAATAACTCCCTGTGTACAAAAAAATTCTCATTATCTTTCTTCTGGCTTTTTTTGCCAATTATTTTCAAATCTGTGACCTCTGGTTACCGACCCTCCTGCCAGTGGAAACAGTTTCTCTCTTATCTAGTTGAGGATTTGTTTTTAAATGAGCTGAATGGCGACCCAAGTGGAGCTGAGCTGTGGACATCCAACAGGTTTTGAGGTGACTTTTTTTAAGAACAATGCTGAAGCGAGGAAGTTTAAGGAAATTGCAGAGGACAGGGGAACAATGTGTTGTCGGCTTCTCCACCCATGGGGGTTGCACATTGGAACCCCCTCTTGGCCTGGCAGGCAGCCAGCAACAAAAATGGCTGCCCGGCACCTCCCCTTTAATTTGCACCGCCCTGGCCGCAGGTAGGCCCCCTTAACCCTGTCGGACATAGCGTCCGGTGGTAAGTCAGGGGGCGCTACCGAAGATCGCGAGCGGAGCGCTGTGCACGGCGATGACAGCATCGCCAGAGGCGCAGCGCTAACGGTTATCGCCAGCGCTAATGGTTATCGCCACCGCTAACCTCCCGCTGAATTTCACGGGAGGTGTTAGCCGCGCCCGCGCGCTAGTTGCTTTGCGCCCCGTTAGCGCTCTCAAATTTTTCCCCATAAATTTGTTTTTCAAATAATTACATTTTTGTTTAAAATATTTTATTAATGCCATTTTAATTAATTTTATATATGTAATTAAAAAAAAATTATTTCATGTGTTCATGTATTTTTTAAGTCATCCCCATTCATACTTATGATAGTTCCGTACGTACGGAACTGTCAAAAATATGAATGGGGATTCCCTTCTTTCATTGGTTGGGCTGGCCCATGTGATTCCAGGGGCGCTTGCGAACTGCATGCGCCACTGGAATACGTGGGCCTCCACGCATTTCTACCAGTAGTGGCCCAGGATCACAAGCCTTCGTATCTCCCGGACCACCATTTAATTGCGTAGAAAATTTGATGATTGGAGGCATCCGCCCGCGGGAAGCCTCCGATCGCAAATTCATGCCCAAGGATTTTGATATCTATATGATAGGGGATAGTGAGACAATTGAGAGCAGTAATGTAGGTGATAGATGTGCAGGACTTTGACCGGGATAACATAACAGCAGCAGAGATCTGGATGTTCGAATTTCTGTAGACTGGGGCTTGAGAGGCCACGAAGGAGAGAGCACCAGAGAAATCAAGCCTCGAGGTACAATGGATCAGGATTTTGGTAGTAGTGGAAGAAAAGCGTTAAACTTAAAAATAGGGATATTAATTCTCTAAGAATCAAATGTAGGAAAAATATACAGGTGGCTACCACCAACAAATATTCAATCTTAAAACAGCATATTAATATCAATTATATGTGTGTTTAGAACTTTTAATTGCATTTGATTTGCATCTTTTTTCCTTTAAAATGGATGGGTTGTGACAGACTTTTCCATAAATTTTCATTTATTCTTCCATATTTGATCCTGACTTGGAAACACTCGCCTCCAGACTCCATTACAGCCTTGGTCCAAACATGGACAAAAGAGCTGAATTCTAGACGTGAGGTAAGAGTGGCTGCCCTTGACATCAAGGCAGCATTTGACCGAGTGTGGTATCAAGGAGCCGTAGTAAAATTGAAGTCAATGGGAATCAGGGGGAAAATTCTCCACTGGCTGGAGTCATACTTAGCAGAAAGGAAGATGGATGTGGTTGTTGGAGGTCAATCATCTCACCCCAGGACATTGCTGCAGGAGTTCCTCAGGGCAGTGTCCTAGGCCCAACCATCTTCAGCTGCTTCATCAATGACCTTCCCTCCATTATAAGGTCAGAAGTGGGGATGTTCGCTGATGTTTGCACAGTGTTCAGTTCCATTCGCAGAGAATCCTCAGAGAATGAAGCAGTCCATGCCTGCTGCAGCAAGACCTGGACAATATTCAGGCTTGGCTGATAAGTGACAAGTAACATTCGTGCCACACAAGTGCCAGGCGATGACCATCTCCAACAAGAGAGAGTCCAACCACCACCCCATGACATTCAACGGCATTATCATCGTCGAAAGCCCCACCATCAACCATGTAAATACTGTGGCTACAAAAGCAGGTCAGAGGCTGGGTATTCTGCGATGAGTGACTCCCCAAAGCCTTTCCACCATCTACAAGGCACATGTCAGGAGTGTAATGGAATACTCTCCACTTGCCTGGATGAGTGCAGCTCCAACAACACTCAAGAAGCTCGACACCATCCAGGACAAAGCAGCTCAGTTGATTGGCACCCCATTAAACATTCACTCCCTCCATCACCGGCGCACCGTGGCTGCAGTATGTACCATCTACAAGATGCCCTGCAGCAACTTGCCAAGGTTTCTTCGACAGCACCTCCCAAACCCGTGACCTCTACCACCCAGAAGGGCAAGGGCAGCAGTCGCAAGGGAACATCCCTCCAAGTCACACACCATCCTGACTTGGAAATATATCACCATTGTTCATCGTCGCTGGGTCAAACTCTTGGAACTTCCTACCTAACAGCACTGTGGGAGTATCTTCACCACAAGGACAGCAGTGGTTTAAGAAGGTGGCTCAGCACCACCTTCTCAAGGGGAATTTGGGATGGGCAATAAATGCTGGCTTTGCCAGCGACGTCCACATCCCAGGAACGAATAAATAAAAAAAAGACTAATTTATTACTGTTCAGAAAAGACTGACTATAGAAATAGGCTTGCTTTAAAATAAAAGGCCAGGGGGGGAAGAATTCGTGGCTGCCACGAGAGTTGCAGATGTCACCACGGCCTTGGGTTAACAGCTGCTGAGAATGGACAAAGCGCTACCAGAGAAAAATTCGTGCTGGGGGCTAAAGATTCTTAGCCCAGCACTAATTTACTGTGTAACACCCTCCTGGTGGTGTTAGTGCAGGCATGGGAGTCGAAGTTCCCATCCAGGAGTGGCGTTTGATGTTCCAACAGCCTCTGGAAATAAGACAATGGCGTTCGCTAGGCATTGTGGGAAATTAAAAGGGCAATGCCTTCTGAACTAATAAAAATAAAAATGAAGTGAAAAAATTCAGATTTCAGCCCTTACTGCCTTAAAAAAAATTACATTATAAAGAAGTTCCAAATGGAAGTCTTCAGCTCTTAAAGCTGAATTCCCTTCCAAACCTCAAAAATTGGGAAAAGTGCTTCAGCACTAACACAAACGACTCAGCAAGCCAGGGAAGGGGCACCCAGGGTCTCGCAAGCAGCACTCCAGCTTTGTGCAGGGGGTCAACACTGCAAGAGATGTCCTCTACCCACAGTGGCCAGGATGCCCTCCAAAAAGAATGATGTGGGACCACATCACCAAGGCCATCACTGCCAGCAGTGTCGTCACCATGACCTGGCTCCAGTGCCTAAAGAAGCTTCATGACCTCAGACCAGTGGTCAAGGTCAGTAAATGCATCTTCAAAAGCCATCTCCTACCAACTGCAGCACTAGCCTCACGCATTGCTCAATGCATGACTCCCCCTGCCCCCCCCCTCCCCACAATCACTCACCTACCAACAATCTATACCAATCACGAGCCAAATATCCCATTCTTAGCCTCGCCTCACCCCCCTTGGAGGAGACAGTGCAGGCCATTCTTGGCAGGAGCATAGCTGAGCCCTTGGCCAGCAGCGGGGCAGAAATGATACAAGATGCTGGTATCCTCATACGTTATCCTCCTTCTCACATGCTCCTCTTGCTTTCCCGCCATCCCCTACCACAACTCCACCCTTGTGCCTTCCTCATTTCACACACCCAAGAAATGCAGCCTGCCCAGCCAGTGGTTGGCCAAGAAGAAGGAGAGGAGAGTGAAGTAGAAGAAACACCGTCACTTGATTTGACATACCCAGCTCCTCAAGGTCGACCAGCATGGCCATTTGCAGTGTCCCCTACTGAAAGTCAGCAGCCTTCCACCAGCCATGTTGCAGCCACTGGGGTAGCACTGCATGACATCAGTAGGATAGGCAAAGGCACACACAAGACAGTCACTAAGAGAATGCATGAGGGTGATGAGTTGATTTCTTGATGTCATATTGGATGGATAGATGTATAAAGTTGGATTGGAAAGTTTGCTTCATGGTGGCTTTTTTTTCCAGCATCATGGCCAAGAGGACGCTGTGATGGTCAGTAACAGAGGGATGGTAAGGTGTGGGACTAATGTTGAAAGAGGAATTGGAGTTGTACTTACTGGTGTCGCAAACGGATGATTCCATCCCAGATATCCCGGCCAGAAAGGGGCTGTCTGGGTTGCATCCTTCCTTCTGCTTCCTCCTCTTCTGTTTCCTCCTCTTTGGCTTCTTCTTCTGTTTTTTCTTCTTCTGTGTCTTCCTATTCCCTATGTGAGCAGATGCTGTAAATCTGAAGTGACAGTATAAAATGATGGGAATACTCAGCAGGTCAGGCAGGATCTTGACCTGAGACATGAACTCTTTCTCTCTCCATGGATGTTGCCTGACCTGCTGAGTTTTTGCAGCATTTTCTGTCTTCTCAGAGGCCTTCCTTTACCATCCGAGTCCTTGCACACTTAAAAAAACTTTTAACATCTATTGCAGAAAGCCGCTACTTCAGTAAAATCAAAAAAACACAGTCCAAAAGCTCAAATGCAAACTTACCTGAAAGATGTGTGTGCCCCTTTAAGAGGTGCTGACAGCACTTCTATGAGTCTGCTGCATGCTGGGTTTACATGGTGAGCTTAGGACCGAGCGCTGAACTCAGCGCAAAGGTCCAAGTTTGCCGTAGTGACGTTAAGTTGGCGTGACGTCACCTCTCCTTCATTTTAATTTGCAGGGCGATGGATCTTACAGACAACGCTGCCGGGCCTGTGAAAATGGAGGATGCCCTCTTTTCACTATTTTTTGCCGGTAACGGGTGGCGTAAAGCCCCTGAATTTTTAGCCCCAGTTCAGCCACTGATTTAAAACAGAAAGACTGTAAACTTCTTTCCTGTATCTTTACTGTGGATAATGTGCAGAGTCTTGGGATTCTGCTTAGTGTGCCTGGTTCATGCTCAGAATCAGCAGATTGTGAAATTACCCACTGTTGCTGAAATGTATGCTCACAAATAATTCTAACAGGTTTGGGTACAAAGTTTAAATAGCTGCATATCAGTCTGCTCCCACCGCCCCCCATCCCGGCTTTGAATGCAATTTGGTGCTTATATGCAACTAATAATCATATATGTTGTAGGATATGTGAAGATATTGCATAGTTCCAGCAGTACTACAGTACCATCAACTACATCAAGCATAAAGCTGTAAAGACACTAACTCACTGCATCAAAACATGGGGATAATATTTGGACTGATTGGTAAGTATGACTTTTAAAGAATATATCCAAAAAATGCTGAACAATATACAGTATACCTAAATCTTGAATTATATGAGTAAAGAGTTATTGTAGTGATTTGTGAGTATATAGTTGTTGTAAACCAAAGATGTTGCACTGTGGCGGTTCTGTGGCACCACCAACCTCTTGGTGGCCGTGGTATACAGAGCAGAAGGACAGAGGAAGGGGAGGAAACAAATGGCTAGCTTCATTGGAGAGTAACTAACTACCTTCTTTACAAAACATAAAAATTAGCTGCATAGATTAAAGCCCCAATTTTGCGAACAAACTAGTTAGAGCCAACTGTTCAGAGGAGGGGGAGGCACACTAATCTTTGAAATGGAAGTCCCTAGCTTAATTTGAGTAGGCTACTGGCATATGAAAAGCTTACCCAGACATTTGGCCTATGTTAAAATTGGTTGACGAACATAAACTCTAGTGAAGTAGCAACTTTCAAAGGGCTTCAGTTTGCCATTGAAAGGAAAGTTAAATTAGTGGCAGAAAAGTGGATTAATTCTTCACAATGGCACATTGGAGATGTATGGGCAACACTGCAAGTATATTTAGACTGCTAACTGCGACAGGCTGACGTAATTTATCTGGTTTCTTATTTACGGCGCTTGGGCAGTGCCGACTCCGCCTGCTGGCTGAGTGAAAGTGTGAAGCCAGCGCAGCCACAACTGCAGTAGACTGAGACTGACAAGTGACAAAGCAGAGGTACATCATTTACCAGCTTCATCTGACATCTCCTCTTTCATTGCATGGTTTGATACTAAATGGCTGAGGGCCCTGCTGCAGTACGTGCATCAAAGAAGGGTAACCCTAATTGGGGCTAAAGAGCCCCCTGGTAAATGCATAGGTGAAAGCTGCATGATGGAAAGCCGTCGACTAAGTCAATACAATCACCTAGATCCCTCAGATCTGTTTATAAATGAGGAAGTGGTTTGTTGATACAGGGGGCAGACAAAGGTAATTGTGCACCTCACTTTTACACACATTTACTGTGGAGCCCATCAACAACTTTTTTAAAATTCATTTTCAGAATGTGGGCGTTGCTAGCAATGCTGGCATTTATTGCCCATCCCTTGTTGCTCTGAGTAGGTGGTAGCGGGCTTGCTTGCTAGGCAACTTCAGAAATAAGTTAAGAGTAAACCACGCTGATGTGGGACCGGAGTCACACATAGGCCTGGGTAAGGACAGCAGGTTTCCTTCCCTAAAGGACATTAGTGAACCATTTGGATTTTTACAACCACTGACAGCTTTGTGGTCACTTTTACTGATAGCAGTTTTGTTTTCAAGATTTTTTTCAACTAATTCAAATCTCAAACTGCCATGGTGAGATTGGAACTCAGTTCTCTGGATTATTAGTCCAGGCCTCTAGATTACTAGTCCAGTAACATAACCACTACACCTTATGCTCGATGTCTACAGAAATTTACTGCCAGGGCCAACCACCAACAAATCTTCGATCTTAAAACAGCATATTAATATGAGTTATATATGTGTTTAGAATTCTTAATTGCATTTGATTTGAATTTCTTTTTCCTTTAACATGGATGGGTTGTGACAGACTTTGCTATAAATTTCCATTTATTTTTCCATAATTGTCTCATTTACTTATTAGAAAAGACTGATTGTAAAAATAGGTTCAGCTTTAAAATAAATGGTCAGGAGCTCAGTCAATGATTTAAAACAAAGACTGTAAACTACTTTCCTGTATCTTTACTGTGGATAGTGTGCAGAGCCTTGGGATTCTGCTTAGTGTACCTGTTTCACATTTAGACAGCTATTCAATTGTACAACTTCTCCTTTACGTAAGGTTGCATCTTGCTCGTATTAAAATCAGCAGATTCAAATATTTCACGTTCGAGGGAGCTGTGGCTCCCTTAATCTTTGTAAATTTGAATTTGTTGATTAAACCCTGACTTCCCAACCATTTTCCGGTCTGTAGAGACACCTAGCACATAGCCTGCATTATTTGAACAGAATAAACAATGGCTGGCTTAGGAGAACAGGACGTTCTTCCACATCCATGACTGCTGACCCACTGAGAAACCCCTTAGGAGCAGAGGAGTTTCTCAGGCTGGGAAATACTATAGGTGGAGGTGCCAGCCAGCCCTTTTTACATGGAATGAGATAGAGATTACAACACGGAAACAAGCCATAATGGTGTTTATCCTCTATGCGAGCAGTAGTGCTAATCCCAAGTCCCCACTCGGTTCACATATGCTTTTATTTATTTTTCCTTCAACCACCTAACCTATTTTTGCTCACATTACCGTGGCAAAGTTGTATGTCATACTATTCTTTTGCAGATGGAGGTGCCAGCCGAGGAACAGCTAACAGATGCTCAGGTTTCTGTAACTCAACACCTCCAATTTGAAATTATCATCCTTGTGTTTAAATCCCTTCATGGCCTAGCCCTTCTCTATCTCTGTAACCTCTTCCATACTTAAAACCTTCCCCCACCCCCAAACTCTCCATTCCTCTGACTCTGGCCTCTTGTGCATTCCCCCTCCCTTTGCCCAACCATTGGCAGCTGTGCCTTCAGCCATCTAGGTCCCATTCTCTGGAATTTTCTCCTTAAACCCCTCTGCCTCTCCACCTTTTCCTTCTCCTTTAAGATGCTCCTTAAACCCCATTTCTTCAATCAAACTTTTGGTCACCCCTTCTAATATTTCCTTTGGCTCAGCATCTGTCATGTCTCTGTGAAGAGACTTGGGACTTCTTTGCAACATTAAAGGTGATATACAAATAAGTTGTTGTTGTTGAAATGTGTTGCATTCTGCATTGGAGGAAAAACAAAACAAAATAAATTTTAAGATTATTTTCCTTTTTTTCCCTAGTGGGATTCATACTGTTATCCCAACTGCAACTGGGTAAGTCACAGTATTACTGCCAAATGCAAGAGCTACTGCTCATCATCATATCTCAGTAGTCCATTTCCCTAAAAAGTTGTACCCTATTAAACAATTACCTCAATAAAAACAGCACATCGAACACTGTATTTAGATTTTTTTTTAAATTTGAATAATTTTAAACTATTGTAAAAAGTTAATTTCTACCAATAATATATTTAAGAGGGAGTATTTTACAGAAGTAAAATTTAGTAAGATTTTTTGGGCTAGAAATTCATTATAGCCCAGGAATGGGCGGAGTCATTAGAAAAGTTGGAGAAATAGCGCCAGGTGCTAATGCTTTAGACTGCATGCAAAATTCATGCTCACTGCTCAAAGAAATGATTGGAGTCCTAATTCAAGTCTTAAAGCCCAAGCTCATTGGCGTTACACTCAAAGGGTCCTCATAGGACTGCTCCTGGGCCTGGCCAAAGTGGCCATTAACTGGTCCAGGCAGCGGGCGGTTGAGGGGGTCGTTCGGCCCGACTGCCTGCCTCTCTTCCACGGCCACGTTTGTGCCCGGGTGGCCCTGGAGATGGAGCACGCGGTGTCCGCCGGCACGCTTGAGTTTTTCTGCGACCGGTGGGCGCCACGGGGACTGGAGTGCATCGTCACCCCGGCCAACACAATTTTAATTTAATTTGTTAAGTTTCCTTTGAAGTTTTATTGATTTACAGTCATTTGGTTTAGTACCCATACAAAAGAGTACACTCAAAGGGTCCTCATAGGACTGCTCCTGGGCCTGGCCAAAGTGGCCATTAACTGGTCCAGGCATCAGGCGGTCGAGAGGGTCGTTCGGCCCGATTGCCTGCCTCTCTTCCTCGGCCATGTTCGCGCCCGGGTGGCCCTGGAGATGGAGCACGTGGTGTCCGCCGGCACGCTTGAGTTTTTCCGCGACTGGTGGGCGCCGCGGGGACTGGAGTGCATCGTCACCCCGGGCTACCAAATTTTAATTTAATTTGTTAAGTTTCATTTAAGTGCTTTTTAAGTTACAGTTTATGGGTTGCACAAAAAGAGTACACTCAAAGGGTCCTCATAGGACTGCTCCTGGGCCTGGCCAAAGTGGCCATTAACTGGTCCAGGCAGCGGGCGGTCGAGGGGTCGTTCGGCCCGACTGCCTGCCTCTCTTCCACGGCCATGTTCACGCCCGGGTGGCCCTGGAGATGGAGCACACGGTGTTCGCCGGCACGCTCGAGGCCTTCCGCGACCGGTGGGCGCCGCGGGGACTGGAGTGCATCATCACCCCGGCCAACAAAATTTTAATTTAATTTGTTAAGTTTCATTTAAAGGTTTATAAGTTACAGTTTATTTGTTTAAGTGTGCATCAAAAGAGTACACTCATGGCAGATCCACGCCCCAGGGAGAGAGCCCGCAGATTCTGCAATCAAGCATTGGAGGCATTGGTGTTCACTGTGGAGAGACGGAGGGTGGTGCTCTACCGGCAAGTGGCAGGAGGCCCTCACCACAAGTCTTCCGCACCATGTGGAGGGAGGTAGCGCAGCACGTCTCGGGCAGCACTGTGGTGCCCAGGACCCACACAGTTCAGGAAGAAATTTAACAACCTCACTCGGGTGTTGGGTGAGTGAATGCTTCAATAAATTCTACATACCACCATCTGAACCACAGTCTACACACACTGCCCAAAGCACCACATCCCCAGCACTCACCCACCAACACTCTCTACCTACCAACACTCACACCCACATCTCACACCTTGCACACAATGACAGCTATTTAACTATGGCAGGCACATCACCCAAACACATTGCTCCACACTCACTCCCACAGTTTCCTTTCTCTTGCAGGCCAAGATGGCTCACAACAGGAGGGAGCAGGAGTGCACAGGCGGGGGACAAGCCGACACCCAACCACTGCCTGCGCTTGAGAATAGAATGCTGCAGATTATTAGGCGCCAGGTGGTGGGTGCCATGGTCACCGGCGACGTTGACCCCCTTGGGGACAACGGTATGTTCATCCCTACTCCTTCTTCTCACATCCCACTTCCCCCCTCACCCCACAAGCCTTTTGCACTTTCCAGCTAATCATGCTGTATGCATGCATTTCTCCCTTCCTGCCCCCCTCCCCTCACATTAACCCGACTCTTGTGCCTTTATGCTTTCAGATAATGAGCAAGCACCTGAGCAACCTGTCCCTGAGGGCACCATAGAGAGCGAGATGGGAGAAGAGGAGGAGGAAGAACACACCGCGTCACTGCATGTCTCACCCGCAGGCACCAGCTCAGATACTGGCACTATGTGTTCTTTAGAGGCTAGTATAGTAGCGGGATCTGCACAGGATGAGTCACCGGGGATGAGTGGGCTGCAGCAAGGCCAGGGGGAAAGGGTACCTCGGGGGCCAGCTCCCCGGAGAGCGAGTTCGCGCACGAGTTCTGCTGCATAGGACTCAGATGAGGACCTCGATGGAGAGGCGTTTAGAAGAAGGGTGATGGGCATGCACACAGAGATATTATGTGCAATGGTAAGGGTGCCCGAGAGCCTCTCGGCAATGATAAGGAGCGTGGAGGAGTCCGCCTCCAACATTGCACAAGGCTCTGCGCACACCATGGAGCCCATCATTTCCAGTCTGCAGTCTGGTAAACTCTCAGAGAGACCGTGGCGTCCCAGACCTGATGCCGCGTGTGATGGGCAATCTGGCAGCTTCCATTGCAGCACAGGCGGAAGCGACGCAATGTCTTAGTGCTGTAATGCAGTCTATGGTTGGTGGTATCCAATCTCAGGCTGCTCTCATGCAGTCTCAGCTTGATACTATGCAAGCTCTGACTGCTGCCATCATGGCTGAGTCTATCACCGTTGACCGGGGCTTTCACGGCATCACAGCAGGCCAGCATTCTGTGCTGCAACAGATTGCTAGGGATGCTGAGGTGCTGCCCCGGGGGCGTGGCAGTGTGTCAATGGAGCCAAAACCTGCTGTCCTCTCTCAGGATGACAGCATTCCTGCTCCTGCAACTGCTACTCCGCCATTGCCCTTGTCGCTGCCTGTCATCCAACCAGCCCAGACTTCTGCCGCCCATGCTGAGGTGGTGCAGTCTACAGCTGGTCCCTCCAGGCCCAGAGCTGGTCGAGGGCGTCCTGCAAGGCCATCTGAAGTCTCCCGCATGGACACTCAGTAGCCTTCCACTAGCCCTGCTGCAGCCACTGGGCCAACACTTTGTAGGAGTACTAGAGTAGGCAAAGGCACAGTAACGACAGGCACTAAGGGATTGCGCAAGGGTGAATAGTTAATATTATTGTTGTAAACATGTGTTCACTGATGTTTTGATAAATTTATTAATTCACTGACCATTCTTTGGTGGTGTCTGTCATTTCAGCTTTGAGGTGTGAAATGGCCTGCGAGAAGGATGGAATGATGGGGATGTGGTGAGCAAAGGGGATGTGGGCTTTAAGTCATCCTGGTGTGAGGCTGGAGGTCTGTTTGGAGGAGGTGGCAGAGTTCTGTGACCAGCTCCTTGGTGAAGCGGAGCCATCTAATACACTGCTCCTCACTTCATTGAAGGTAGGAGAAGTGCTTTCGGAATACCCTCGGCGGGTAAGGCCTCCTTCTGAGGGTCCTGATGACCCTCCACATCTCTCTGTGCACATGTTCCCATCATTCTAATTGCCTACGCTCCCTCCGCTGTCGATTCTGGAGGGCGAGTTGGTATGCCAGTACAGCCCCCATAATTGTTACCAAGTTTAGCAGTTTAATCTTTTTAAGAATAAATGTAGCTACTTTTTAGTTGTCACAACACTCCTGATTCAAAATAACCTTGAAATTACTGAATTAAACTGCTGGACTATGTGAAACTGACAAGAAACCACTGAAACTGCACTGCAAGTCATCACTGATAAATAACGTCCCTGGAGCTGGCTTCCTGGTGCTTCACGCCAGCTCTCTCTGTCGCTGTTTACTCCAGGCGCTAAGGTAGGTGGCAACAATTAATTTTGCAGATCAGGCGGTCAGTGAGCGTTGCACACTCACTGACGTCACGATCCACCTGGCATTGAGGCTCCTGGCGATAACTGTTACCGGCAGTGCTGCGGGGGCGGGATTTGGCGTGCGGTGCTGGATTCGCCTCGCCCCAGCGGTAATGCTCTAGCGCTAAGGTACCAAATTTTTCCCCCTAAATTTTTGCCATGGTGAAGTTGGACTTTATACTAAAATCCCCCATAGCTGTTGTTTCCAAATGGTTAACTATTAGCCTGAATTTTTGTCCTGGGATAATTCACAAGTTTTATCACAACATAATTTATTTTCTATTTTTAGGCAATACTTACATTCTGGTCTGTTATTTCACAAACTGGGCGCAATACAGGCCTGGAATTGGTCGCTACCTGCCTGAGCAAATCGATCCTTTTCTTTGCACCCATCTGATTTATGCGTTTGCCAACATGAGTGAAAACCATGAACTTACTACCTACGAATGGAACGATGAAGTTCTTTACAAATCATTCAATGATCTCAAAATAAAGTGAGTAGAGATACATTTCTCAACAGTTCATTTATACACTAAAGATTTCCTTAATCAATGGTTTGTTCCCATGTCAAATGTTTTCAGGTTCTCCTATCCTTCCACCTCTCCCTTCCTGAATTTCTTCTCTCCTGTCCTCAAGGCATTGAATTGTTACAGTACAGTTCAGGGTACTGCCAGCGGACCTCCAGTACTTTGCCCTCGAAAGAAGCAGCAAAGATGATTCTGGTTAACAGAAGTTTGAAGTTATGTGTAACGTTAAGGAAGCTGGGTTTGTTTTCACCTGGAAAAAGGAGACTTCACAAAATCAACGTAATTGATCCAGTAAATTAGTGAACAAGTGTAGATGAGCAGAGAACCTTGGTATCCATATACACAAATCCTTAAAGGTGGCAGGAAAAGTTGATAAGGTGTTTAATAAAGCATATGGGCTACTTGGGTTTATAAATAGAGGCATAGAATATAAAAGCAAAGAGATCATGCTAGATCTTTATAAATCATTAGTTAGGCCTCAGCTGGAGTATTGTGGACAATTCTGGGCACCACACTTCAGGAAATGTGTAAAGGCCTTAGAAAGGCTACAGAGAAGGTTGTGACGAGGATGTTACCAGGGATGAGGGACTTCAGTTATGACAAGTGGTTGGAAAAGTTAGGACTGTTCACCTTAGACCAGAGAAGGCTAAGAGGTGACCTAATAGAGGTTTTCAAGATAAGGGGAGAAAAATTTGGTATCAACCATTTTGGGGCACTAACGTCGCCTGGGCGCTAACTTTAGCACCGGCAACTGCGAAATTGAGTTTTAGCGCCCCAAGAGGGAAGTAGAGCGCTAAATCAAGCGTTCCACTTCCTTCTTAGGACTGCCGCGTTCAAAGGCTCCTTCCCTCCCTTAAAGGGAAGGGCCATCACTGCAGGCTCTGCAATTTATAAAGTACCTACCTGGACCACCAAGGCAGCCGCGATCCCGCACGATCAGCCCGGCACTCAAGCAGAGTGCCGGGCTGATCGATCGTGGACAGGAACCCACAGAGAAAAGTAGAACAGGAAAGGTAAGTTTTTTTTTCCACTTACCTTGGCCACCTTGCCTTTAATCATCGCCCCCGAAGCGGCCGCCCGCTCGATGCACACCCCCCAGGAGCGCTAACGTGAGGCGCAAATGCACCCAATTTCACCCCCAAAAGGTTTTGATAGAGTAGGTAGAGAAAAACTATTCCCTCTGGCGAGTGGGTCAATAACCAGAGGTCATAGATTTAGAATCATTGGCAAAAGATCTAGAGGGGAGAGAGTTGTTGGGATCTGGAACACTCTACCTCAAAAGGTGGTGGAACCTGATTCCATCAATAATTTTAAAAGGGAGTTGGGCAAGCACTTGAAGATGAGGAACTTACAGGGTTATGGACAAAAAGTGGGGATGTGGGGCTAAGCGTGACTGCTCTTACAAAGAACCAGCGCAAGCACAACGAGCCGAATAGCCTCTTTCTGTGCTGTAAGTTTCTATGATTCTAAGGTTTCGAGTCCCAGAAGACACAAGCTAAGAATTGGGAGGTTAGAAGTAAACAGGAAATGAGAATGTTGCTATCCAAAGGGTAATAGAGCTTGGGATAAGTTCCCATTCTGTTCCTCGTTGTCAGTCTGGAATGATCTCATGCTGCTGGTTGTTCACCATCCTTGCCTTGCTCCTGTGCTCCATCTTTTCTTATTGCCCCTTGTGCACTTCCAATGCCAGGGCTCTGTGGAAGACAGTGTTGTGCAACATGGAACATATTACCAATTTTTCTAGCTCTTAAAGGGGGTTGAGTTTAGAAAAGTCTGCCCACAGTTATACAAGCATTAGAAGTGTTGCACAAAAGCTTCTTCTATGAGCATCCGAGTTCTGGCATGGCATCATTGGCCCCAATATTAATTGGGAGACACGCTGGAAGCTGGGTGGGTGTGGGGGGGAGGTCCAATATCACGTGGGAAATGATGAAGAATGTTCAGCGCATCTGTCAGTGGCTTTTTAACTCAGCCGCCTTATTATAATTTTACTTCTGGGTTTGGCGTCCAATGTGCAGGAGTGGGCGTGATGAGGACCTGCATAATGTGATCTCAACTCCAGTATTTAAAGGGCCAATCGAAAAATGCAATTTGGAGGAGTTGGAGTTGAGAAGAAGAGAGGAGCAATTTCAACAATGAGATGTTCAAAGGCTACGCCCCGATTCACTGAGGCCTCCTTTGATGTGTTGCTGGTGCCTGTGAGGAGCCGGAGCAATGGGAGGAGAAAACCTCTGGCAGAAATGAAGGCATGGTTGGAGGTTGCCCAGCAGGTGAGCAGCAGGAGCATAGTGCCATGTTCCTGGGTGCACCTTTAATGACCTAAAGGAAAGGTGAGTTGTGCACATCATCCCACTCCCTCACTCCGCCTTCTCAAGCCTACTCCATCACATCCATCCTCACACCCACTTAGCTTGCAGGTGCACCCATTCTTCTCTGTCTATGCACTTCCTCACACATCTCCATCTATCCATCCACCACTGCCACTCACTCTCATCCTTATGCAATTTCATTCCTCTCCCTGATACTCACCCTCACCAAATGCTCTCCATCCATCGGCTGAACACATGCCATTACACTCACTCATAGGTCTATTGTTTCCCTCATTGCAGGAGAAGAGACCACAGAACACCAGGGAGAGGGAGTGAACCGGAGATGGCCCTCCACCCATCTCACAGCTAACAAGTGCAGAGGAGAAGGCACTGGAGATCAGTGGAGTTTCAGCATGCCTGGCCATCAGAGATGGGGACCTCCCAGTTACCTGGTGACACAATTAAATATCAGCCACCCACATGACATATGGCATTCAGTCACATTGACTTGATTTCAGCAGCGAGTGAAATATGATCATTTTCATAATGGTAAGTTGCAACATTCTTACCTTGCCAGTACTCATTCATGTCTTTTATCTCCGACAGGGCCTTTATGCGTGCAGCAGGAGTTGCTGGAGGTCGCAGATGACAATTCATAAGAACATAAGAAATAGGAGCAGGAGTAGGCCAATTGGCCCATCGAGCCTGCTCCGCCATTCAATAAGATCATGGCTGATCTGATCCTAACCGCCAATCTACTATCACAGAACCATCTCCTGAACCTAACAGAATTGGACACACGAAATAGGAGCAGAATCAGGCTACACGGCCCCTGGGCCCGCTCCGCTACCCACAGGGCCATGACCGATCCGAACCTAGACTCATGTCCAAATTCCTGCCCGCTCCCCGTAACCCTTAATTCCCTTTACTTCTAGGAAACTGTCTATTTCTGTTTTAAATTTATGTAATGATGCAGCTTCTACAGCTTTTTGGGGCAGCATATTCCATGGACCTACCACCCACTGAGTGAAATAGTTCCTTCTCATCTCAGTTTTGAAAGAGCAGCCCCTTATTCCTCAGAGGAGCTGAATCTTCCTGAGGGTGCACTGTCACAGGACTCGTGCATACCATGCACCAGCTCAGCTACTTGCACTTCGGTGGGACCAGTAGGACAGATAGATGGGTTTTCACCTGGTGACTCACACTTCACAAGTGAGCAAGAGCAGATGGTGGTGACAGGGACAGCAGTGGAGAGTCCGTGTTGGAGGGCACAGCCCTCTCCAAGCTCTGCTCAGCTGAACACAGATGCTGTACCCCGGGGGCCGTCGATGAAAAGGAGAATTATTGAGCAGCAGCAGATAATGTGCAATGCACTGACATGCCTTCCAAGCACACTCACCACGATTGCAGAGAGAATGGAGGAGTCTGCTTCAAGTGGGTTGATGTCGCAGGGCATTGCGAAGATGTGTTCTTCCATGGATAGAGTGGCCAGCGCCATGGAACATCAAACACTCCAATCAAATGAGTCCATGCGTGCCTTGACCACGGCTGTGCAGACTCTGGATGACAACATGTCTACCACCGTCACTGGGATGACAGATACCTTAGCCTTGGCCTTACAGCACTCACTGATCTGCACCAAAGTGCTCTCCAGCACAGTCGGAGCAGTGAAAAGCAGCTGGGCCATGAGAGGGAATGATGGCGAAAGGGGACATGGAGTGGGGACTCCACTCAAAGCGCTTCCACATCTCGCCCATTGCCCCCCCACCCGGGGTCAGTAGCCCACATGCTGCCTCGTCCCGATGGCTGAGTCTGCCCCTGTGAAGGTGGAGCAGTCTTTGGCAGGGCATTCACGGGCTCCAAAGCCCAGAGGTCGTCGGCCAAGAGCATCTCGGCAGTCAGAGTAGGGATTTGAGCAGCCTGCCTCTACCTCTGATCAAACCACAGGGGATTTCACCATGTAGGAGCAATCGGAAAAGGAGGACTAAAGCTTTGTAATTGCACATGGGGGGCTATATTGGATAAGACCCGGAAATGGGGGAGGGGATCACGATGCGCGATCTGCCCGCACCCATTGAAAGTAGTGCAGGCAGCACGCAACATTCATGCTGCCTGCTCATTAACATGATTGCAGCGCTGAGCACATGTTGGTTGTCTCAGTGCTCAACAGGTGGACCAATATTGTGAGGAGTCTGCTCTATTTAAAGGTTGCCTGCAGAGTGAAAGGCTGTCTGCACTTTTAAAGGGGAGGTGCTTTGTGAGAGAACTACTTCATTCTGAGTGGAGCTTGAACTTAGCAATGTCTCAACAGGGCAGAGAAAGGGCACCTTGCTTCTCCGAAGCGGCACTGGAGGCCTTGATGCAGGGGGTCTGTAGGAGGAGACAGGTCTTTTACCTGCAGGAGGCCTTCCAGACACACAGTTCAAAGACAGTGGGAGATCATCACTGAAGCAGTCAGTGCCACCAGTCTTTCCCCCAGGACCTGGATCCAGTGCCGGAAGAAGTTTAATGACCTCACACGAGTGGTCACAGTGAGTGAATGCATCTTCAAATGCCATATCCCACCAACTGCACCACTAGCCTCACACACTGCTCAATGCACCAAACCCCATCACTCACCTACCAACAAACTCTAGCAATCACGACTCATATCTCACCTCACCCTCAGACTTGCCACTGCTGCAAGCCTCACACCCACATCTCACACCTTGCACACAATGCCAGCTATTCAACCATGACTGGCACATCACCCAAACACATTCCAACACACTCACTGACACATTTCCCTTTCACTTGCAGGTCAAGGTGGCCCACAACTGGCGGGAGCAGGAGCAAACAGACAGTCAGGAGGCAAGCACGGTTGCAGAACCTGACCAAGCTGGAGGAGACAGTTCTGGAGATAATTGGAGGGGCCGCCACTGAGGCCGTGGTGATTGGCGAGGCTGAAAGCATTGATGATGATGGTATGCTCATACCTAATCCTCTTCTCACATGCCATGTCCCCCTTCTCCCACAATCTCTTCTCACTTACAAGCTGCTGATGGTGTAAGCGTGCACATCTAGCTTTCCCCCCTCCCCTCACCACAACCCAACCCTTGTGCCTTTCGACTTTCAGATACCCAAGAACTGCCACCAGCCCAACCTGTGCAGGAAGAAGTAGAGGAGGAGAGTGATGGAGAAGAACAGACACCGTCACTCTATCTGACTCTCCCAGGCACCAGCTCAGAAAATGTCACTGCTCAAACTTTAGAGGGTAGTACTGTATAGAGGTGGGATCTGCACGTAGTGAGTCACCGGGCACAAGTGGGCTGCAGCTACTTCTATTCTCGGAAGTGGGCGGGTTGGGATCGGGATTCAGATTTCTAACACTTTAACCTCCCACCCAACCCAAACCTGCCTGTTTTTTGGGGTTAAAATTCCCCCATAAGTGTTTAATTATTTTATTCATGCTTTAATATTTAACTATATAGTAGATTAAGGAGCTACTAAAGTTTAAAAAATGACATAAGAGGCGAGTAAAAACCATACTATCAGCTATAAGTAAATATATGTATTAGGCTAAATATACTAAACTGAGAAATAGAAGCAACTAATAGAAACCAAATTAAATCCATCTGATAATCATAAGTGAATCTGAAAATAGAGATAAATAAATAACTGCTGTTAGTTAAATAAATAAATATGGAGTAGATAATGACAGCATAGCAGTGTGTCAGGACTACAGAATGTGGGAATTTGTGACAGTGAGACTATCCCACTTGACCACACCTGTGGGAAATATCTCTATCTTGAGGCACTCCGGCTAAGAGTCATTTAGCGGTTGCGTGAGTTAGAGGCGCTCCCACATATAAGGGAGGGGAAGGAATATCTGGATAGCTTTCTCCAGAACACAGTCACACTACGTAGAGAGATACAGGAACAGGAGTGTGTGCCTGACCATCAGCAGGGTAAGGAGAACCTAGTGAAGGCAGGAAAGGAGGAACCGCAGAAAGTGGCCCTGTTCAACATGTATGATGTATTTGCTACCTGTGCGGATAATGAATCAGGCTGCTGGGAGGATAGTTAGAATGCTAACCAAGGCATCGTGGAACAGGAGGCAGTCCAAATGAGGGAACAGCAGAATAGAAAGGTTGTAGTTATAGGGGATTCGATAATTAGGTGAATAGAGGGTATCTGCAGTTACGATTCAAGTGCAGGATGGTGTGTTGCCAGGGTAAGGAATATCTCGGATCAGCTGGAAAGGAACTGGGAAAGGGAGGGGTAAGAACTAGTTGTTGTGATCCATGTCGGAACCAATGACATAGGAAAGAACAGGAAGATTTGCTGAGGGAGTATCAGAAACTCGGCACTAAATTAAAAAGCAGGATCTCGAAGGTGGTAATCTCCGGATTACTACTCGAGCCATATGCTAATTGGCATAGGGATAAACAGATCAAGAAAGTAAATGCATGGCTGAAAGACTCGTGTGGGAAGGAGGGATTCCTTTTCATGGGACACTGGTACTAGTACTGGGACTGAAAGGAGCTGCACCACTGGAACAGGTTGCACCTGAACCAAGCTGGGTCCATTGCAGAAATGGTAAATAGGACTGTAGAAGGGAAAAGAGGCTGGAAAATACAATAACCTAAAGATGGAAACAAGAGGGGATAAGAACAAAGGTCAGAGTACAAAAGGAGATAAAGATAATATAAATACTTCGGGAACAGAAATGGTTATAGGAAGCAATAGCTGTTAAAAATAAAGCAGGAGTGATGAAAAATAACAACATATTAAATTGCCTGTATAGCAATGTACAGAGTATCAGCAACCAAACGCGTGACAGATCAAAAAGTGAGAGAAATACACAATTGGGGCATATGGGCAGGGTGGGGACAGTTACCCAAATAAAAGTTATGTACACAAATGCATGTAGTATAAGAAATGAAACAAATGAGTTAGAAGTATAAATTCAGCTTAAAGGATATGATGTAGTAGCCATTACAGAGACCTAACTACAAGCTGGTTTGCAGTTGCCCCAACAACCTGAAGAAGAAGCAGCTCAAGAACAAGCAAGAGTTGTGTATATATGGCAGATCGTCGCACCGGGGAGAGAGCCTGGAGGTTCAAGGCGGGCTGTCCTCTACCCGCAAAGTGGCAGGAAGCCCTTGCCCTATACATCCCTTACCATGTGGCAGGGGATTGCGGACCATGTGACGGCCAGCACTGTGGTCCCCAGGTCCGCCATCCAGTGCAGGAAGAAGTTTAATGACCTCACACGGGTGGTCAAGGTGAGTGAGGGCTTCAGCAAATGCCACATACCACCATCTGCACCACAAGCCTCACACACTGCTCAATACACCACACCCCCAGCACTCACCTACCAACAATCTCTACCTTTCACCACTCACACCTCACAATCATGACTTCACTTCACCCTCACAACTTTACCACTGCTGCAACACTCACACCCACATCTCACACCTTGCGCACACTGACAGCTATTCAACTATGGCAGGCACGTCGCCCAAACACATTGCACCACACTCACTCATACACTTCTCTTTCTCTTGCAGGCCAAGCTGGCACATAATCACCGGGAGCAGTAGCAGACAGGCGGGGGCCAGGTGGACACGCAAGACTTCAGCCAGCTGGAGGAGCGAGTACTCCAGATAATTGGGCGGCACATGGTAGAGGCCGTGGGAACCGGTGAGGTTAACCCCTTGGGGACAACAAAGGTATGTTCATTCCTAATCCTTCTCACATCCTACTTCACCCTCAGCCTACAATCTTTTCTCACTTTCAAGCTACTCATGCTGTATGAAAGCATTTCTGGCTTCCCCCCACTCCCTCCCCTTACCATAACCCGACTCTTGTGCCTTCTACTTTCAGATAATCAACAAGCAACCGAGCAGCCTGTCCCCGATGTCATCGCACAGAGCGAAGGGGGAGATGAAGAGGAGGAAGATACCGCGTCATTGCATCTCTCACTCGCAGACACCAGTTCAGAAACTGGCACTAGGCGAACTTTAGAGGCTAGTGTAGAAGCGGGATCTGCACAGGGTGAGGTACCATGCACGAGTGGGCTGCAGCAAGACCAGGGGGAAAAGCTAGCTCGGGGGCCAGTTCCCCAGAGAGTGAGTTCGCGCGCGAGTTCTGCTGCACAGGACTCAGATAAGGACCTCGTTGGGGAGGCCTTCAGAAGAAGGGTGATGGGCATGCATACCAAATTGATGGGTGCAATGGCAAGCCTGCCAGAGAGCATCTTGGCAATGTCAAGGAGCATGGAGGAGTCCACTTCCAACATTGCACGGGGCTCTGCGCAGAGCATGGAGCACAGGATTTTCAGCCTGGAAATGATTGTACACTCCCAAAGATGAGAAGTCGCACAACACCAGGTTATAGTCCAACAGATTTATTTAATTTTACAAGCTTTCGGAACAGTTCGCTCCTTAGTCAGGTAAGTTAGCAGTGAGAGAATCTCCCAGAATTCACAATTTAAACACCCAAAGAGACCGTGGCGACCCAGACGTGATGGTGCGTATGATGGGCAATGTCGCAGCTTCCATTGCAGCACAGGCGGAAGTGATTCAACATCTCAGTGCTGCAGCGTAAGTTCAGACTGCTCTCATGCAGCCTCTGCTTGGTGCCATCGAAACTCTGACTGCTCTCATGCAGTCTCAGTGTGATACCACCAAGTTCAGATCGCTGTCATGCAGTCTCAGCTTGAGGCCACCCATGCTCAGAATGCTCTTATGCAGTCTCAGTGTGATGCTACCCAAGCTCAGACCGCTGTCATGCAGTCTCAACTTGAAGCCACCCAATCTCAGACTGCTCTCATGCAGTCTCAGCTTGAACACAGCATCAGTTTCCACATGTACACTGACGACACCCAGCTCTAACTCACTACCTCTTCTCTCGACCCTTTCCACGGTCTCTAAATTGTCAGACTGCTTGTCCGACATACAGTTCTGGATGAGCAGAAATTTTCTCCAATGAAATATTGGGAAGACCGAAGCCATTGTTTTCGGTCCCCGCCAATAACTCCGTCCCCTAGCCACTGACTCCATCCCTCTCCTTAACATCTGTCTAAGGCTGAGCCACACTGTTCGCAACCTTGGTGTCATATTTGACCCTGAAATGAGCTTCCGACCACATATCCGCAGCATAACAAAGACCGCCTATTTCCACCTCCGTAACATCGCCCGTCTCCGCCCTTGCCTCAGCTCATCCGCTGCTGAAACCCTCATCCATGCCTTTGCTACCTCTAGACTTGACTATTTCAACGCACTACTGGCTGACCTCCCACATTCTACCCTACGTAAACTTGAGGTCATCCAAAACTCGGCCGCCCGTGTCCTAACTCGCACCAAGTCCCGTTCGCCCATCTCCCCTGTGCTCGCTGACCTACATTGGCTCCCGGTTAAGCAGCGCCTCGATTTTAAAATTCTCATCCTTGTTTTCAAATCCCTCCATGTAATCTCCTACAGCCCCACAACCCCCCGAGATATCTGCACTCCTAATTCTGCCCTCTTGAGCATCCCTGATTATAGACGCTCAACCATTGGTGGGCATGCCTTCTGTTGCCCAGGCCCTGAGCTCTGGAATTCCCTGCCTAAACCTCTCCGCCTCACTACCTTTCTTTCCTCCTTTAAGACGCTCTTTAAAACCTACCTCTTTGACCAAGCTTTTGGTCACCTGCCCTAATTTATCCTTATGTGGCTCGGTGTCAATTTTTTTTGTCTAGCAATCTGTGCTCCAACAGATTGCTAGGAATTCTGAGGTGCCGCTCCAGGGGAGTGGCAGTGGGTCCCCAAGATGACAGCATTCCTGTTCCCACCTATGCCACTCCGCCATTGCCCTTGCCGCTGACTGTCAGCCAGCCAGCCTACACTGCTGCTGCCCATACCGAGGTGGTGCAGTCTACAGCCAGGCCTTCTAGGGCCAGAGCTGCTCGAGGTCGCCATGCAAGGCCATCTGAAGTCTCCCGCATGGCCATCTGAAGTCTCCCGCATGGAAACTCAGCAGCCTTCCACTGAAGGGATACCCCGGATCAAGCGTATTCCTCAGACGTTCACTTTCAACTAAAGTTTGAGGTAGCCGAATCCTAAAGACGCTTAATTGGGTCTAAAGGTCCGGACTATCTCTCCCTAAAGGAAAGGAACAACCTGAAAATGTTACCGTCCTCCAGATAGCACTTTTAATAAGTTTAGCTAGACTGTAACATTCCGGATATTATGAGGGTCCGGAAAACTCCCCCAGAATTCTGTAACTCCTCACCAAAGAGTGTACAGAGATTGAGTTTGTGAGTTTGATACAGAAATATTATGTGAGACAATTCTAAAAATATATAGATTTATTAAAGAACCGACATGTGTTTTACAGTTGGTGAGTCAATCGCAACATTAACAGTTCCAAAAAGAGAAAGCTTTACAATCTTATTATCAGAGATCCTTACTCTCAAATCTTAACTTCGCTACAGTTTTACAGTTCTTAGTCTTATTCAGGATATCCACCAAAATCAAATACAGTACCTTTGATCCCCGAGATACAAAGAGTTGTAGACTTACAGAGCTGCCTCTGAAGTCTGAGAATCGCTTTGCCCCTTTACAGCGAATCTACTATCTTATTTGAGAGTTCAATATTTATACCCTTTTCCAGTGGTTTTTTCTTTAAGGTTTTCTGCTGATGTAAGCTAATTATCTCTAGTCATTTTTCTGCTGACTTCTGCAATTCTTACAGTCACCTCAGCTGGTAGCAATACAGAATCGTGTCTCTCCTCTAGGTATTCTAAGTTTACCATAAAAAACGGTGTAACAGCAGGTGTGTTTTATTTGATGTCATTTTTACTAAGGCATATGTTTGTGCTTCTTTACGAAGTGTAAATTAGAACACCTTGTACAGGCTGAACTATTGTTTGTTCCCAAAGATTCAGACTGTCGGGAGCCTTTAACCTTCTGTTTCAATAAGGTTATTGATTCATTGTCAATAACTATCTTATCTCTATAGCCAGAAAGCTATCACAGCTTTTCATAATTAGGTTTCTAGATTTCCAAACCCAGTTTGTCATGTTTTAATAAGGCCAGAATTCTTTTATAGCATGGTGTATTTTTCTGAATAGGTTATATGGCTTATTCCTTCACACCACTAGCCATGCTGCAGCCACTGGGGGAGCACTTCATAGGAGCACTAGATTAGGAAAAGCTACAGGCACTAAGGTGATTGCACAAGGGTGATTAGTTAATATTTTTCACGTAAATATGTATAAATGATTTGTGATAAATTTATTAATTGTTTGGAATTTTGTGGTGTCTCTCATTTCAGCTTTGTGCCCAGCAGGATGCTGTGATATTCTGTGAAACAGGAATGGTATGATGGGGATGTGGTGAGCAACGGGGATCTGGGCTTACACTCATCGGAATCGGAGTCTGATGAGCCGTTCACAGATAATCTGTCCAGAAGGACGATTGGCTGCCTGCCTCCTCCTTCCCTCCTCTTCCTCTTGCTCCTCGTCATCTTCCTCCTCCTCCTCCTCTCCCTCGTCCTCCTCCTGAGGTGGTGCTGCAATCCCTGGTGGCAAGGGCTGCGCCCTCATGATGGCCAAGCATGCAGCAGACCACCACAAAATGGGACACTCGCTCCGATGAGTGCTGGAGGGCTCCTCCCGAGCGGTCAAGGCAACGGAATCGTTGTTTCAGTAGCCCTATGGTCTGCTCAATGATGTTCCTGGTGGAAGCATGGCTCTTATTATATGAGTGCTGGGCATGAGTGTTGGGGTTGTGGTGGGGAGTCATGAGCCAGGTGCAGAGCGGATAGCCCTTGTCTCCGAGCAGCTACACTCGAGTTTGCTGTGGTGGCTGGAATATTGCTGGCACACCGGACTGACACAGTATGAAGGCAGGCTGCTGCCAGGATAGCGGGCATTGACATTGAGGAATCGCTGTGTGTGGTCGCACACCACCTGCACATTAAGTGAGTGGTAACCTTTGCGGTTACGGAAGATCTCAGGATTGTTATGCGGTGCCCACAAAGCCACAAGTGTGCAGTTGATGGCGCCCTGCACCATGGGGAAGCCCGCTATCCTGGCAAAGCCACATGCATGCTCGTCCTGCTTCTCTGTGCTCAGAGAGAAGACAATGTAGTCCCTTCTCCTGGTGTAGAGAGCCTCTGTGACCTCCCGAATGCAATGATGGACGGCGAACTGTGAGATGTTAGCTATGTCTCCTGCTGCAGACTGGAAGGATCTGCTGGCGAAGAAATTGAGGGCCATGGTGATCTTAACTGCCATTGGGAGAGCTGTGTTAGCCCTGCTCTGAGGCTGCAGGTCTGGTTGCAGAAGGTGGCAGAGTTCTGTTACCATCTCCTTGGTGAAGCACAGCCTCTTAATACACTGCTCCTTGCTTAAGTGGAGGTAGGAGAAGTGCTGTCAGAAGACCCTAGGTGGGTAAGGCCGACTGTTGAGAGCCCTCATGACCCTCCTCCTCCTCCCTCTGCGCACATGTTCCCATCTTCCTCGCTGCCTCCGCTAGCTCTGCCCAAGATCCTGGAGTGCGAGGTCGACTGCCAGTACAGCCCCCATGACTGTGAGCAAATGTTGTGAGCAGAAGCCTTTAAATTAAGGTGTCTGCACTTGCAACAACACTCCCTGTTGCCTTAGAACCTTCAAAGAAGTTAATAAAGCTGTTGAAGTTGCAGAAAGTAGCACAGAGCCACTCAAACTGCATACCCATGTCAAGTACAACTGATTGCTGATGATCCCTTTAAATATCGTTGCTGGAGCCTCCTTCCTGCTGTTGAACGCTTGCTCTCCCTGTTGTTGTTTAGACCATAAGTTGAACAGCGAAATCCAATATCAGTTACTTCAACTACACCTCCCCATTCACCAACAGTTCCTCTATCACTGACCATTACATTGTCCTCTTCCTAACAACATAAAAAAAAACCACCAGCAAATGCAAATTCAAATCCAATTTTATAAATTAACTCATTAAATAATGCATACAAGATGAAACTAGTCACCTTTGTTCATTCCCTTAGTGCCTGTCTTGCATGTGCCTTTACCTTTCCTGGTGCTGCTACGAGGTGCTTCCCCAGTGGAATCAACATAGGAGGTGGAAGGCTGCTGACCTTCAATTGAGGAGACTGCAGATGGCCTTGGAGGATGACTTTGAGCAACTCTGGGTCTAGAGGGCCCAGCTTCATACTGCACCATCTTGGCCTGGACAGCAGCAGTCTGGGCTGGCTGGCTGACAGGCAACAACACCAAGGCCACTGGCAGAGTGGCTGGTGGGGGCGGGGTGGGGAAGCAGGAATGCTGTCATCCTGAGAGAGGACACCAGGTTACTGTTCCATAGAGCCCCTGCCACTCTCCCGGCACCTCAGCAATCCTGGTGATCTGTTGGAGAACAGATTGCTTGACTGCTGTGACACCCTGGAAGCCCCTTTGAACAGTTGTATCCAGAACCACAATGGCAGCAGTCTGAGATTCCAATGCAGCAGTCTGAGCTTTGTTGGAAGCTGTTTGTGCTGCAATGGAAGCTGTGACATCGACTATCAGATGCTGCATCATGGTGGGTTCCACAGGTGTGCTGATGGAGGTGACCACCTGTTCCATGTTTGAAAGCATAGGCTCCAAGCTCTGCGCAAAACTTTATGCCAAGTTGGAGCTGAACTCCTCCATGCTCCTCGACATTGTGCGCTGACTTTCTGGCAGGCTTTCCAGTGCATCAAGCATTTGATTGTATATGCCCATCAGCCGTCCTCTGTAGTCTGGACCATCAAAGTCCTCATCTGAGTCCTCTGCAGCAAGACTAATGTGCAACCTCGCCCTCTGGCGAACTGGCACCTGCGCTATCCTTCCTTGCCCTGGCTCCTGCACACTTGTGCCCGGTGTCTCGCCACAAGCAAATCCCTCCTCTATCCTAGCCTCTAAGGTATGTGCAGTGTCAGTCTCTGAGCTGGTGGCTGCCAGTGTAAGATCAAGTCATGATGTCTCTTCATATTTACTGTCTTTTTCCTCCACTGACTTGGAAGGCTCCAGTTCTTGGGTATCTGAAATGAAAAAGGGACAAGGGTTGGGTTGTGGTGAGGGGAGAGGAGAAAGTAAGAAATGTGTGCTTACACCATCTGCAGCTTGTGAGTCAGAAAAGATTATGGAATGAGGGGGAAGTGGGAAGAGAGAAGGAGAATTAGTTATGCAGAAACCCTCATCATCAATCTCTCCAGGGCCACCAGTGTCACAGCTTCAGCGATGCCCTTTGCCTTGATGGCCAGCACTGTCTCCTCCATGGGGGTTAAAATGTGCATGCGTGCTTGTCCTCCTCCAGTTTTTTCCTGCTGCCTACTGTTGTGCACCACCTTCTGCAAAAAAGACGAAGGGCTGAATTTTCCATGGTGTTAACAGGCGTGATCGGTGGTGGGTCAGGTGGGAAAGTTGTTTTTTTTGACAGTGGGTCGGGAACCCGCTGTCATCTCGCTCCCACGTGCCTTTCCACAGGCGCATCTGTCATCATGGAGCCGACCTCACTGGTAGCGGCGGGGGACCCAATTGAAATCATTATGAGGTACTTTACAGGCACTTAAGAGCCTTTATCCCCTTTTTAAATTTCCCTGCATGGCCACGGGATTCACGCAGCTCAAGAACCACGTCTGTCAATCTGAGGCGTGAGTTTCGTGGCCATTGCTCCAGCTGATGACAGCTTGGAAAACAAATCAAAATAAAAACATGTTGATTACATCAGCTAACAGATTGATGGAGATTCCGTTCTACTTGAAAAGCTAATGTTAATTCAGAAATTCCTAAAGGGTAAGTAAGTGCTACTCTGGATGGTGAGGAACTACATTTTTCACTGGCCATTCTCGGCTGTTGCCTTCCAACTGAACAGTAATTGCAGTGAATTGATCTGCACTATAAAAAATGACATATACCATTTGAATACATTTTTGTGTTTCTGGTCAAGTTTTTCTCAGTATACTATGATTTTAGGGTGAATTTCCACAGAGGTTCTCTCACTTGTCCATTGTTAACTTCAACGGAAGAGCTGCAGAAATCCCAGAAACACGTTGTAAGCACCACTTGCACTGTTTGTCAGGGATTCCGCAGCTCTCCCGCTGAACTTGCATAAGATTGTAAATCTACCCCTTTACAATTACATTTAAAATCTGCTTAATTTTATGTATTACCTATACACACAGATCTCTTATTTGTACCAGTTACTGATACAAAAGTCTATAGATTTGTGACTAAAGCACCAATAACTTCCCAATTAATGTAAGTTTTTCATTATGTTCTGGATCATATTTGTAGATGGAGTCATGTTACTTAATGATAATATTTAAATATTTCTTTGTCACTCATATATAACTTTTATTATATTATTGTACTGTAAAGATTCAATACCCACTATGTTAAGATTAACCTTAAAATTTAATGTGGCCAGGGTCCCTTTAAGGATCCCGGCTTAAAACACGTCATGAGTGATGTCACCAGACCCGCTCCATCTCATTGGGCCGGGTAATGTGCTGGGTGGGCTTAATAAGCCCCGTTAAGGAAAGTTCATTTTCTGCTGTAGAAAGTTCATTTTCTACAGTCGCAACCTGCCACGGGCACTCACCGGACCCATCAAGGTAAGGAAAATTCTGGCCGAAGTGTGCTAGTGAGTGTCCTGCAATATGGATGATGTGGCTGCAATGTTTGAATAGCTGCCAGTGTGTGTGAGCTGTGGGTGTGAGGCTTGCAACAGTGCTAAGTTCTTCCTGCACTGCATCCATGTTCTTGGAGCTATACTCCTGGCATTGACCTCCACCGCAACTTCCTCTCACTGCCTCCTGAGCATATGTCTCGAGGATACAGGATGTCTCTCCTCTCCACGCCTTGCACCAAGGCCTCCACTCCAGTTCATTATCAGAAAACCTTGGTGCATACTCTATCGCATGTTCAGCCATTATTCAATATATTACACCACAGATTCAGTTCACAAAGGACTCCCACTACTTTTTGCAGCTACAATGCACCTCCCCTTTAAGAGGTGCAGGCTGCCTTTAAATAGCGCTAGCCAGATGCGATATTGGGCCCCCTACTGATTTGTGCAGCCAATGAATAGCACAGGTAGTGGTGGATGTACACAGCAATCATGTAAAACACCAAGCAGCACAAATTTAACTTGCTGCCTGCAGCGCAATGAACAACCATGGGTTAATTGCATACTGTGATCCCCACACTTGTTTTTGGGGGTTATCCAATCTAATCCCCAATATGTTTTAACAGCCGACAAGGGATAAAGCTATACTAGATTTAATGAGTAACGTACCAGAATTAGTTAACAATCTGACTGTAAGAGACCATTTTTGAATGGTGGCCATAATATGATTGAATTTGTTATTAGATTTGAGAGGGTGAAGCAAGAGTCACAAACCAAGATTTTAAATTTAAGGCAAACTAAAAAGGGTTGAGAAATAAATTGACAACAGTAAACTGGGCTGAGCAGTTAATGAATAAACCTCCAAACAAACAGTGGGAAATATTCAAAAAAGTATTTGGTATGATACAAAACCAGTACCTACAACTAAAAAGCAAAAGCTCCATTTGTGCAGTAAAGAGTCCATGGCCATAAAACAAGATAAGAGACCGTAGTAAGCTAAAGGGAAAGGCTTACACAAATACAAGGAAAGTTGGAAATCCAGCAGACTGGGATAGCTATAAAAAAAACAGCCAAGGGAAAGTTATGAGGTGCAAAAAGGGAATATGAACAAAAACTTAGAAGAGATATAAAAGCTTATCAGTAAAAGGAATGTATTAAGAGAAAGAGAGTGGTAAGAGAGAATGTAGGCCCATTAAAGACAAATGCAGGTGAGGCTTTAATGAATAATAAGGAAATGGCAGACTTGTTAAATTTAATATGTTGTATCCGGTTTCACAGGAGAGGAAGAGGAGAAAACACCAGTGATACAAGAGAATCTAAAAATAAGTCAAGGAGAGGAACTTAGTGGATTTTATATACGTTTAAAAAAATGCTGATTGCGAAAATAACGGGACTTAAGGTAGTCAAATGCCACTTCGTTATTTCGGAAGGGAGTGAGGGAGAAACCAGTAAACTACAGACCTGTTAGTTTAATGTCAGTTGTGGAGAAGTTACTGGAATCTATCATTGGACCAAGTGACTGACTATAACAATTACCAATAATTAGTCCTTGCCTGACCTGATCCACAAACCCAGCTAGCTTCAGCTGGCCCTTCTGGAGAATGAAAAGGAGGCCCATTTCCAGCCCCCCCCCCGCCCCACCATACCTTTATCCAGCCTTTCTGGAGAACAAAGAGATTCATCATCATCCCATCTTCTAAGGACAGTAAGATCTACTTGCCCCCTCTTGTCCATGTAGCATTGTTAGGAAATAGCTGGCTGTATGAAAGCAAGAGGGGACAGAGTGAACTGAGCATTTGAAAAAGTATGAGCTCATCAAAAAGATTCAGCTTGGATTTGTGAAGGGTTGGTCATGTCTGACTAATCTAGTTGATTTTTTTGAGGCGGCTACTAACAAGGTATCTTTGGATGTTGTCCATATGGACTTCCAGAAGGCATTTGGTAAGCTTCGTCACAAAAAATCATGAGCAAAAATGAGTGCCATTGGAATTGGAGTTAACTTTGTGACATGGGTTGATAATTGGTTGGGAGGTAGGAGACAGAGTGTAGGGATAAAGTGAGTGTATTCTGATTGGCTGAATATGACAAGTAGTGTTCTGTACTGGGACCTCAGCTTTTCACCATACATATCAATGACTTGGATGAAGGAATAGATAATTGTATATCCAAATTTGCAGATGACATTAGGTTAGGAGGTACAGTAGGTTGTGTAGATGGGAGGAGGAAGTTACAAAGGGATAGAGACAGGTTAAATGAGTGGGCAAAACTGACAGATCGCGTTCAATATGAGGAAGTGTGAGGTAATTCCCCCCATCCCCGTCCCGCCTGAGTGAAAGTGGGTGGGCTGAGGTTCACATTTTTTCAACTTTCACTTACCCCCACACCTCCAACCCACCTGTTCTTGCCTCAGAAAATTCAGACCATAGAAATCGGAATATTTTCTTAATGGCGAAATACTATAAACTGGAGGAGCAAAGGAATTTGGATGTCCCTGCATACAAATCACTAAAAGTTAGTACATGGGTACAAAACGTAATCAGAGACGCTAATGGAATGTTGGCCGTTATCCCAAGAGGGTTGGAATACAAAGGGGAGGAAATTATGCTTCAGTTGTAAAGAGCCTTGGTCAGACCCCATTTGGAGTATTGCATTCAATTCTGGGGACCGCAGCTCAGGAAGAATATATTGGCCTTGGAGAGGGTACAGCGCAGATTCACCGGAATGATACTGGGGCTTCGAGGATTACATTATGAGAACAGGTTGCATAGACTAGGCTTATATTCCCTTGAGTTTAGAAGATTGAGGGGTGATCTAATTGAGGCATTTTAAATGATAAAAGGATTTGATAGAGTATATACAGAGAGGTTTTTTCCCTCTGGTGGGTGAATCCAGAACAGGGGAGGACAATCTTAAAATTAGAGCTAGGCCATTTAGGAGTGAAATCAGGAAGCACTTTGGGGGTGATTTTCTCAATGGGGAGCTTTTGGAGGCGGGAGTCCCACTTGTTGGGTTTCCGTCCCGCCTCCATCAACTTCTGGTCAACCCACGCTATTTCCCCTTGATTGACCTTGTTAAGCCTGCCGAGCAGGCTTAGCAGGCCAATTAAGGGAAAGCCGGTTGCAGAGAACGTCAACGTATGACGTTCCATCTGTCAAAAATTTTTGACAGATGAATTGTCATCATTTGACAACTCTGTGAAGCTGTCAAACAGTGACATTCTCTGTAGTTTGATGAGGTCTTGAATTCAAGACCTCATCAAACTTCTTTCTTTTACAGAAATGAGATGGTTGTTGCATTGGAGAATGCAACGGCCATCTGTCATCTCCAACACTGAGGTCCAAGACTCTCTGCATACACACCGACTGAAGTCTGCAGAAAGAAACAAAGGTAAGTATACTTTTACTAACACTTTGCACTTACCTCAGATACTCACCTCTCCACACTTGCACCCATCACTTACCTTCACAGCACACTTTTGCACCCCGACCCCCGCAGACCCAGTAATCGCCTCGCTGACCTGGCGGGTTTTGGAGCCTTCGGGAAGCCCACACTTGTGAGGGCAAAAATGGGATAATCCTATTTTCTGCCTGTTAACTACCTGTTAACAGGCAGTTAATAGGCTTTAATCCCTTCCCGCCTCCAAGGAGACGGGACCCGGCGCGGGACGGCTACCCGCCTCCTGGCAAGATGGCATGCCCCGCCCCCAAATTCTGCCATTTTCCCGGCAGTCCCGCCTCCCCAGGGCTGGCAAAATCGCCCTCTTTTTGACACAAAGGATAGTGGAAATTTGGAATTCTTTCCCCCAAAAGGCTGTTGATGCTGGGGGCCAATTGAAATTTTCAAGACCTGAGATCAACAGATTTTATTAGGTAAGGGTATCAAGGGATATGAAGGTAGCGCAGTTTATGTTATGTATGTGGACTTTCTTAAGGCATTTGATGAAGTACCACATAAGAATTGTTAGCAGAATTGAAGCCCATGGGATTAAGGGGATAATGGCAGCATGGATACAAAAAGAGAAAGAAAGCAGAGAGTAGTGGTGAACGGTTGTTTTTCAGACTGGAGGGAAGTATACAGTGGTGTCCTCGAGGAGTCGGTATTAGGACCACTGCTCTTTTTGATATAAATGACCTGGCTATATATTAATCACCCATTTTTCGCTAACCTACATTGGCTCCCAGTTAAGCAACGCCTCGATTTTAAAGTTCTCACCCTTGTTTTCAAATCCCTTCATGACATCGCCCCTCCCTATCTCTGTAACCTCCTCCAGCCCTACAACCCTCCAAGATATCTGTGCTCCTCCAATTCTGGCCTCTTGCGCATCCTCGATTTTATTTGCAGACTGTTGGCGGCTATGCCTTCAGCTGCTAAGGCCATAAGCTGTGTAATTCCCTCCCTAAACCTCTCTACCTCTCTTTCCTCTTTTAAGATACTCTTTAAAACCTACCTCTCTGACCAAGTTTTTGGTCATCTGCCCTAATATCTCCACATGTGGCTTGGTGTCAAATTTTGTTTGATAACGCTCCTGTGAAGCGCCTTGGGACGTTTTACTACGTTAAAGGTGCTATATAAATACAAGTTGTTGTTGTTGTTGATGACATGAAACTCAGAAATGTAGTAAACAGTGAGGAGGATAGTAACAGACTTCAGGAGGGCATAGCCAAACTGGTGAAATGGGAAGACACATGACAGGTGCAATTTAACGCAGCAAAGTGTGAAATGATGCATTTTGGTAGGAAGAATGTGGAAAGGCAATGTAAACTAAATGGTACAATTTTTTTTTATTAGTTCATGGGATGTGGGCATTGCTGGCAAGGTCAGCATTTATTGCCCATCCCTAGTTGCCCTTGAGAAGGTGGTAGTGAGCTGCCTTCTTGAACCGCTGCAGTCTATGTGGTGAAGGTACTCCCACAGTGCTGCTAGTGAGGGAGTTCCAGGATTTTGACCCAGTGACGATGAAGGAATGGCGATATACTTCCAAGTCAGGATGGTATGTAACTTGGAGGTGGTGGTGTTCCCATGCACCTGCTGCCTTTGTCCTTCTAGATGGTAGAGGTCGCGGGTTTGAGAGGTGCTGCCAAAGAAGCCTTGGCAAGTTGCTGCAGTGCATCTTGTAGATGGAACACACTGCAGCCATGGTATGCCAGTGGTGGAGGGAGTGAATGTTTAAGGTGGTGGATGGGGTGCCAATCAAGTGGGCTGCTTTGTCTTGGATGGTGTCGAGCTTCTTGAGTGTTGTTGGAGCTGCACTCATCCAGGCAAGTGGACAGTATTCCATCACACTCCTGACTTGTGCCTTGCTGATGGTGGAAAGGCTTTGGAGAATCAGGAGGTGAGACACTCGCCACAGAATACCCAGCCTCTGACTTGCTCTTGTTGCCACAGTATTTATGTGGCTTTAAAGGGGGTGCAGAAACAGAGAGATCTGGGGGTGTATGTACACAAATTTTTGAAGTTGGCAGGACAAGTTGAGAAGGCGGTTAAAAAAGCATACGGGATCCTTGAATTATAGAGGCATAGAGTACAAAATCAAGGAAGTTAAGCTAAACCTTTATAAATGACTGGTTAGGCCCAAGCTGGAGTATTGTGTCCAATTCTGAGCACCACACTTTAGGAAGCATGTCTAGGCCTTAGAGAGGGTGCCGAGGAGATTTACTAGAATGATACCAGGGATGCAGGACTTCAGATACGTGGAGAGACTTGAGAATCTGGGATTGTTCTCTTTAGAGCAGAGAAGGTTAAGGAGAGATTTAATAGTGTTCAAAATTATGAAGGCTTTTGGCAGAGTAAATAGGGAGAAACTGCTTCCAGTGGCAGAAGGGTCGGTAACCAGAGGACACAAATTTAAGGTAACCGGCAAACGAGCCAGAGAGGAGATAAGGAGAAATTATTTTACACTGAGTTGTTATGATCTGGAATGCACTGCCTGAAAAGGTGGTGAAAGCAGATTCAATAATAACTCTCAGAAAAGACTTGATGGGCTATGGGGAAAAGGCAGGGGAGTGAGACGAACTTGATAGCTTTTTCAAAGAGCCAGCACGAGGACGATGGGCTGAATGGCCTCCTTCTGGGCTGAATCCTTCTATGATATGGATCAAAGGTGGGTAAATGGAGTTGCGGTACAGATCAACCATGATTTAATTGAATGGTGGAACAAGCTTGAGGAGCTGAATGGCCTACTCCTGTGGAAATTATAACATGGAAACAGACCATTTAGCCGAACCAGTCCATGCTGATATTTACCATGTACACTAGCAGTAGTCCTAATCCCATGTGCCCATCTTGCTCCCAGATACTTCTGTGCCCCTTTCCTTCAACCACCTTTGTAACCTATTCTTAAATATATGACCTTCTTAATACAGTGGTGCACTGTATTAACTGATATGATTGGCGTCCCCCAAAGCTGCCTAGAAGGACTCCATGACATTCAAATTCAGAGTTATAGTCACTTTAACAGCCACTTACAAGGTTCCTGGTTGATCTGGGCTGCAAGTTTGCAGCCAGTAGCTGGTGTATCCCCTCAATTGCCTCCTGGGGAAATGCATCCTTCTAACATACTGCCTTTGTGAAAAGTCAAGATATGACCTCCGAGCTAAGCAAACCCTGTGGAGTGGTTATCAATGGGTCAAATGTTGATACCTTCTGTGACATCTCACTTGCCTTGCTTCCATCCTCTACTCCACATCCTCAAAATTTCTCTTTCTCTTAACACAGAAACTAGGTATTCCTGTAGGGAAATTCATTAATTTTAAATACTATAACGTTCTGAAATGCCTAAAATGTAAAATGGCTCCAATAATTGCAGTCTCTTCTCAATCTGTGAAAGACCTGTAGGTATGAAGCATTTCCTGAAGCTGTGGCCTCCTCTACTCTACCACCGCTAGGACACTACTAGCCTTCACAATGCCACCTTTGTAGTGGTGTTGTTTCCAGATCCGGAATAGGGGTAGAAACTGAGGGAAATTGCAGATAGAACATAACCACTCCCATTTCTACTACTTACATGGAGCAGTGTGGGCAGGTGACATCACTGCCAGGTTCTCGTGATCAAAATCCAGGTGGGCAATTTCGGGGGTAGGGTTGTGGAAGAACACTTCCCTGTCCCATTTCCTTCAATTACTACCATAAAACCGCCCAAAAACAGGCTTCTATTAGGAAAATCCAGGCCTTAATATATTGAAAGAAAAGAATGTAGACTTAGAAGAACAGGTTTTGTTTCACAAGACAGTGGATGATTTAATAATATGTTTCCACAAAGATGGAAGACCAAATTTGCAGGTATTTTCCCAGATAATCTCTGTAACCAAACACAACTCTCTCAGGGTTATATTCCAAAGGTACTTGTACAGCTTTTTCTTTAAGAAAGACTTGCATTTAGATAGCGCCTTTCACAACCACCAGACATCTTGAAGTACTTCACAGCCAATGAAATACTTTTTGAAGTGGAGTCACTGTTCTACTGTGGGAAATGCGGCAGCCAATTTGCACACAGCAAGCTCCCACAAACAGCAATGTGATAATGACCAGCTAATCTGTTTTTTGTTATTTTGGTTGAAGGATAAGTATTGGCCAGGACACCGGGGATAACTCCCCTGCTCTTCTTTGAAATAGTGCCACAGGATCTTTTACATCCACCTGGGAGAGCAGATGAGGCCTCAGTTTAACGTCTCATCCGAAAGACGGCACCTCCGACAGTGCAGCGCTCCCTCAGCACTGCACTGGAGTGTCAGCCTAGCTTTATGTGCTCAAGTCCCTGGAGTGGGACTCTGAACCCACAACCTTCTGACACAGAGGCGAGTGTGCTACCAACTGAGCCACAGCTGACACTTTAGGTCACTGAAACTAATCTTTGTTTTCAAGATTGTGAGGTTCAACTTAAGTTAGCTGTTAAAATAACATCCGAAAATTATTTTATTTCTTATAGGAATATTGCCTTGAAGACACTCGTGGCTCTTGGAGGGTGGAATTTTGGTTCCTCACGGTAAGAACTTGTGACAAAACCGCATTAATAAAATATATAAATGTAACTGATGTGTTCATAAATGATTCCCTGTAAAAGATGGCCGAATTTATGATACGGAGTATATAGGCTTTCCACAGTAGTATTCTTAATTTAAAAAATAAAATGAGCCATAGAATTTTTCAAAAAGCTGCAAAGCTATAAGTGGAGATTGGTTGAGAAGCGAGACTGGCTAACTTTCTCCCTTTCCCTCAACTGGAGACACTGGCCTCGATATTAACAGGGAGCTGGAGAAGGTGCGGGAGAAGCCGAAGAACCCAGCAAGGCCAGAGACGTGTAAGCCCAGCTGATCTTAACAGCAGGGCCTCATTAACATATTGTGGGGCCGCTTGGCTGCTGGTCAGATGGACAGCTTGGCTGTCTGGGTGGAGGGAACACTAGCGGCTGGAGGCTGCCACTGGGGACCCATGACGATAGTCCCTGATTTGTCCATGGCCTGATTCCTGCATTTTAAAATTTAAAGGGGTGGGAATGTGGTCGGATTGCCGATCCTGATATTTTAACTCCCCTCCCATCGACCGCCCAACCAGGGTGGGGGGAGTTAAAATCGAGGCCACTGAATCCAGTTGTAGAATTCCCTTTCCCCACTGCTGCCCTAGCAAGACCAGCGGACTTAGCACAGACCTGGGACTAAATCTGGAATCTTCCTGTGTCTGCATTATTTAGTACTATACCACTTATCCACAGCCACTGCAGGAGCTGAGTCCATAAACATGTATAATATCAACAGTAATGTCCAAGCTATAGACTGAATAACTGTTCAATTGAGGACTATTGGATTCAGAAATTAATGCTTACTTTTTATTTAAACCAGCCTAACTTTAGTGTATGTTTATTTGTGCATCCAAATATTGGCATCAAGTAAAAAGGTGTTTGTCGATTATGTGTTTTTTCTATAAAATATGTAATTTCATTCCAGTTCATGAATTTTAAAATACAACATGTCACATTACATGCAGTTTTATGTTTACATTGGGTGCGATTTTGCCAGCCCTGGGGAGGCAGGTTTGGAGGCGGGACTGCCGGGAAAATGGCAGAATCTGGGGGCGGGTGCCCATCCTGCCCCAACCTGCCTCCGTGCCATCTTCCCAGGAGGCAGGTAGCCGACCTGCGCCGGGTCCCGTCTCCTGGAGGCGGGAAGGGGATTACAGCCACTTAACTGCAGATAAGAGGATTATCCCCATTTTACCCACACAAGTGCGGGCTCCCCGAAGGCTGCGAACCCCATCAGGGTCAGCGAGGCGAGCAATGGGTCTGCGGGGGTCGGAGGGGTGCAAAAGTGCGCTGTGAAGGTAAGTGATGGGAGCAAGTGTGGAGAGGTAATTATGTGAGGTGAGTGGAAAGTGATAGAAAATGTTTACTTACCTTTGTTTCTTCCTGCAGGCTTCAATCGTTGGAGATGCGAAGAGTCTCGCATCTCACCGGCAGAGATGACAGATGGCTGCTGCATTCTCCAATGCAACAACCATCTAATTTCTGCTCACAAAAGAGGTTTGATGAGTCTTGAATACAAGGACTCATCAAACTACAGAGAATGTCAGTGTTTGACAGCTTCACAGAGCTGTCAAACGATGACAATTCATCTGTCAAAAATTTTTGACAGATGAAACTTCATACGCTGACGTTCTCTGTAACCGGCTTCCCCTTAATTGGCCTGCTAAGCACGCTGGGCGGGCTTAACAAGGTCAGTCAAGGGAAAATAGCGTGGTTTGGCCAGAAGTCGATGGTGGGGGGACTAAAACCCGACAAGTGGGAGTCCCGCCTCCAAAAGCTCCCCATTGGCAAAATCCAGCCCATTGTGATAAATATGAACAAAATAACACTTCACAAAAATTTTAATTTCCTCCTACCCCTCTGGCTCCTCCCCCAGTTATAACAGCATGGTGGCTAATCAGGCAAATAGAGCAACATTCATCAATTCTGTGATTCATTTTTTGAAGATGCATCAGTTTGATGGTTTAGATCTAGATTGGGAGTATCCAGGTTCTCCAGGAAACCCAGCAGTAAACAAAAGACTGTTCACAAGTTTGGTTAAGGTAAGAAAAGCAGCTTTCAATTTTATAACATGAGATGTGCAGTGCTATATAATTATTAATTATGAAATGTTGTATGTCCTCAAATCAATAATATATCAGTTTGTCTTCTCTCCATTTGGATTTATTTTCAGTCTAAAGTGTTCTAAAAAAAATTCTAAGAGCATTGTTATCCTGGTAAATGACTCGTGTTTTGTTTTACCAAGCTTAAAACAGAGAGATACACCGTGATAATAAAAACAGAAAATGCTGGAAATACTCAGCAGGTCAGGCAGCATCTGTGGAGAAAGAAACAGAGTTAACGTTTCAGGTCAATGACCTTTCGTCAAAACTGGAAAAATTTACAGTTCTGATGAAAGGTCATCGACCTGAAACGTTAACTCTGTTTCTCTCTCCACAGATGCTGCCTGACCTGCTGAGTATTTCCAGCATTTTCTGTTTTTATTTCAGATTTCCAGCATCCGCAGTAGTTTGCTTTTGTATTGAGATACATAGTGATATGGTTGATGTTGCAATGACATTATCGCATCACCAATCGTATCTGCTACTAACATTTTAAGGATTGTTAGTTAGAAACCAGTATTATATAATATATAGTATTATATTATGACTACTGCTGATATGTTTGAACAGGATAACCCATGAACCTCATGATAGTTTGTCAATATAACAAATTTATTAGCACCTGAAGAGGTGAAACAGCAGAAAAAAATTGTTTCACGGCAGAATTTGAGGGGGTAATTGTATGATCTGAGCCCAAATTTTAACTCTGGGTGCGCGATGATTAGGAATCCCCCATGGAGAGTTGAGTGTGAGGCTCCCACCAGAAGCCAACAGGAATTTCTGGACCACCTTTTCCTCATCTGGCCACTCTGCTGCTTCCTGCCAGGTTTCGCCAGTGGATTTTGCAGGGCAGATGACATCATCGGGTTGCGACTTCAGAATATTAAAGAGGCTCCCGCCTGCCTGGGGCGGGCAGCGCTCCTATGCCTGCAACGTCCTTGGTTAAAATGCCGGCTGGCAGAAACATGGCACAAACCTCTTGACCATTTTAACTATGGTCAGGTGGACTGGGTTAAAATCAGGGCTCTTGCATTTCTATTGGGAAGCTGCGTTTGCAAGGAGCATGGGTTGGATAGAGAGCTAAAACATTACAGCCATAATTATCTGATCTGTGATCCCTGTAACCACGGCTCCCCACTTGAACCATGGGATCACAGAATTACTGCAATGATTTTGTTTCCCCCTAGGAATTGAAAACTGCCTTTACAAAAGAAGCAAGTAAAACAGGAAAGGCCAGACTACTGCTTACAGCTGCTGTGGCTGCTGGTAAAAAGAACATCGATGCTAGTTATGATATACCTCAAATCTCTAAGTAAGTGTAATTTTTTTAAATACAGACCCTTTTTGTGCCATAGAGCTTTCAAATTAGCCAGTATTGTTTCAATCAATCCTGCCGCTAAAAAATTGCATGCTATTTTAGCCTCCAAAGGTTTAATTTCAATCATGCATGAGGAAAGTTTTGATTCTTTTAATTGAGAAACTTAGGTGACGAACCAAGTCCGATAAGCAATAAAGGACACCACAAAAGTTGAAAAAGTTGAAGAAAAGTAAATCAAGAAGTAATGATTAGCTGATGCTAAGCTCGAGTTTAAAAAATATAGATTGTAAAAGGAAAAGAAGACTGAGGCCATTTCCACCTTTTCACTGAGGGTTCTGCCGGAGTTACAGTGGGAAACTGGTGTAATTCTTGCCAAATTTTAGTTCCTACTAGTTTATATCATGCCAGGAAGGATCCTAATATTCTTGGTACCTTCAGTTCAGTTGCATACAATAGTGCACCAGTACACTAGATCTACCAATCTGAAAAAAGCTGCACAGTTTTAATTCTGCAGAAGGCTTTGTGTGATCTTATTAGGGAGTGTGAGAAATGGAGTTATTATGGTGGTTGTTTACATTTTGGATTAAAATATACTGCCTCAAGCAGGATTCATGTTATGCTCTCTAAAAGTAAAATGAATTTGTTTTACAACAATTAGGGGAAATGATTAAGAATGTTTTGTACCTTAATTGTATTGGGCATTATGCTATATAATGTTGTTGTTTATAGTCCAGATGAATCAGTATTGCTGTTGATTATGATTTAATTTACTGCATTTTCATTTCTGTAGACATCTGGATTTTATCAGTGTGATGACATATGATTTCCATGGTGCCTGGGACGCTTTCACTGGACACAACAGTCCTTTGTATCGTGGCAAAAATGATCAGGATGCTTTTAAGGAATTTAATATCGTACGTTTGCAAAGTCCACCATTTACAACATTGTGGTTGTACAAGACATTCTAATTTTTTAATTTTTGAAATATTTTCTAAAAGAAGGTTTGAAAAGGTGCTTAATCTTTCTTGAACCCATTGTTATTGATCTAATTGCTCCTGTTGCAGGATTTTGTTGTTAAATACTGGAGAGATAACGGTACTCCAGCAAATAAACTGATAGTTGGAATCGCAACATATGGACGGACCTTCAGACTTCGCTCTTCGAATTCGGATGTTGGTGCTCCAGCATCTGGTCCTGGACCAGCAGGCCAATACTCAAAAGAGGATGGTATCTTGGCTAACTATGAGGTGATAAAATTTGAGTACATTTATTTTTAATTGAGCAAATTAAATTCAAAACAAAGTGCTAATTATACAATATTCAACATTTTGTGCATGTGCATGCCTGTGGCCAAATTTTTGATATAAGACCCCCCCACCTCACCCATTTTGAATATGCTATAGGCACAGAAAAGGCTTGCCGTAAGAGCTTGATCTGTATCCCACTTGACTGAGAATTTGCAAATTCAGTGAGGGAGCAGCTCTTAAAGGGCTGTATCTCTCCATAAAAGGGAAAGTTGTGGTATTGACAGACAAGTTGCCTAATTGTTCACAATGTCACAACATGGACAGGATAAAAATCCTCAGGATTGACCTCAGGAGACATCTTGCACATCAGACAGTCTACAGAGCACATGTATCAGGGAAATGACAAATACTATGGCCGCGATTTTCCCTACCTTGGCAGGTCTGTGGTGGGCGATGTCGGTGGCGGGTCTCTGCCCCGCTGTTAGCTCCATCATGGCCTCCGACATGACTTTCCTCCGATTGGGCTTGTTAAGCCTGCCCAGCGAGTTTCCTGGCCAATTGAAGAAAGCGGGTCTGATGACGTCATTTATGACGCATGATCAGCCAGTTTCCTTAAAGGGACCATGCGCAAATTTACTTTGACATTTGTGCTGTCAGTGTTCTACAGCATTGAGGTGCTGCAAACACTGACGAGCACTGCACAGAGGTGCACGGCTGCACCCAGGCTCCCTCCATATGCTTATGGAGGGAGTCACAGGACGCAGAGAAGTTCTCTTCCCTTCCAATGGGCGGCAGAGACCTCCCCAGGAGACCAACGCAGCCTGGTTGCACATTGCACAGAAGGGCACCAGCAGGAATGTCGTCAGGAGGACCAGGCTGCAGTGGCGCAAACCTTTAAATGACCTCAGTAGATCACAAAACGTTACTGCAAAGCCACACTCAACCTCATCCTGCTGTGCCACTCATCACATCCACATCACTCTGCCTTCCCTACCTTACTCCTGCACATCCTTACTCACACCAACTTAACTTGCATCTCCACCCATCCCTCTCTATCTACATTATCACTTCCCCATCTCACTAGCCAACCCTCATACTCACCCTCATCCTAGTCCAATCATACCAACTAACAACACACAAGGGTAGGCACTTGTGTATTTTAGCCAATGTTCATGTGAAGTTTCTGTTACTGTGTTGTCAAACATTGAAATCTTTATTTTCAACACTTTGCTTTCTTGGACAGATTTGTGTGCACCTTTGGAAGTGGCTTAGTGAGTTGCAGTGAATGGTGAGACAGAACGGTACCCCCCGCAATGTTGATGAGTGTGAAAGGAATGGCTTGGGCATTGTAAGGATGCTTTATGTTGTTGGTGTGGGCTAGTGCCAACCTGGCGCATCATGTGGTAGCCAGGGTGTGCAGCGTCAAGTGAAATAAATGTGGCCATGGTGAGGCCATCCCTGGCGTCCCGGGCAGCAATGTGGTCGGGTGCTGATGCCCTCTATCCTGTGCAGCATCAGGTGATTGCGGAGAAGGTTGGTGTGCTTGCTGGTGCTGCTGGTGTGTCTGGCGATGTTGGTGTTGGGGCTGATCGTGGTCAGATTCTGAGGACCAAGTTGAAAGAGTATAAAGTGCACCCATGCTGATGGAATAGATGGCAGGTGAAGTAGAGATGACAGAAGCGATCTGTCAATGATGGGAGAGGTAATGAGGTCAGATTGCATGGAGACTTGTGTAAAGACTTGCAGCATCCTGAATCTGTAGTGGAAATGCAGTTTAGAGATGCTAGTGCTTAAGGGAAGATAGCTGAATCAGCTGGGAGCTTTGAGTTGACATTTGAAGCTGTCAACTCATCAGCTGATTCAATGGCCACTGACCTCCGCCTCAGCTTCACTGACGAGGTCTAGGCACAGCGGGAAACCTGTGGGAGACCTGTGAAAGTTAAAAAGATGGGGAAAAAAAGCATTGTTAAGTGGCTGTAAAGAAGCCACTAATGATTTGAATTGGATCCCCCACCGCTGCCTGTCGGGTCTGCTCAGCGCTGGCAGACCCCACATTGGCAAATGCAGTTGTTCACATTTTGACAGCGAGTTCCCGACCCGCTGTCAATCATTTTAAATTTCACAGCTGACCCGCCACCAATCGGATCCGCTGGGCACCAGCAAAATCGTGGCCTATATTTGCAAGCATAGTAGCTGTCAATTCCCGGTTACATGTTCACTGCAGACAGCCTGATATGACAGATGTATCCTGGGTTGATTGAAAGGATGTGGTGTATGAAAGCCTCATGCTGTAGCAACCTTCACTTCTAAGGAAAGAGCCTTCCCTGATCCAGATGTCAGCAAATTATTGGGCAATAGATGGCACCACTCTGTTTCAGCCTATCCTGGGAAGTGAAGGTAACAAAAAGAAGACTCCTCCAGTATGTCCAGGTTTCAGTCCTGGGGCAGTAAGCTGTGTGGCCGAAATGCCCAATTGCACCTGGATTTTTTGGCCCTTCATAAATTTCTCTTCCTGATTTCAATTATCTAGCACATTAGAAACTCCCAAAGGAATACCCATCCCCACTTCTTTGCAAGGTATCACATCGAACCCAGCAATACATAACAATTAAGCAAAGTAGGGGCAGGGAAAATAGCTCCCTGTGCTGCTATTGTTGATTTAGTCTAAACTCACCAATAGCTGCACATGAACAATCCCCCAGCCCTGGGAATTCAGAGAGGTAAAACCAGTTCGACCACAGGTCAGCAGGCAGCCAGCAGGGTGGGAGAGTAGCTGTAGGACTAAATAGCAGCATCCCTGGAAAGAAGCAGCAGCATCCCATCTTCCTCGATGCTGCTGTGCCTTGGCTTCGTCTGCCCTGAGCTGCCTGACTCCATTTTCAGCTGCTCCAGGCTAGCTACTAATACTCGCTGGTTGGCTGGCTTTGGATCACAAAGCACAATAATGCTGCTCCCAGGCACGGTGCCTGCTCAATACCTTTTCTTCAGCAAATATATCATAAGCACCATGACTGCTTTAAAAGGTTTCCCACTTGCAAAGAGCAGCCAGCAAACCCAGGGGTTTTGCCACAAAGGGGACGGTGGAGTGGAAGAGGAGAAAGAAAGGGTAAGGATCAAGGAAGAGGGAAATGGTGAGGGAGGCGAGGGACATCAGTGAGAGAGGCAAGGGACAATAGCAAAGGGAGGGGAGAAAAAGAACAAGAGGAGGAAGGAAATGGTGAGAGAGGGAAAGGGGAAGGAAATGGGAAGAAGGAAACAGTGATAGAAGGAGAGAAAAAGAGCTAAGGAGTGAGGGGAAGCAAGAAGCCAGGGTGAAGGGATAAGGGGAAAGAGGGAGAGGAGGTACAGAAGGGTAAGGGTTGAGAAAAGCAAGAAATGAAAGAATGAAAAACAAGGAGTGCAAGGGTGGAATTTATAACTAAAATATAAAAATAGGGATAAATGTATGATTTAGAAGGGACTTGATTATACCTGCACACATTGATCCAATTATCCCCTGGCCTCTAGCCCCACTTCACTTGAAGACTACTCATGGTTTTCAATCTCCATTTGCAATGCCACAGGACATCAACTAATAATGTATTAAAAATCTTATTTCTGCATGGACTTCCTTTCTAAATTCTTATGTCTGCACATGTATAATTGTAAACTTGTAACACTAATAATACCATCCTGCTAGTGATGGTGCTATTGCACCTCAGTTTTGCATTTCCAAACTCCTACACCTGTACTCCAACAAATGATACTTCTTGGCTTCCCAAATTCCTATAAGTTTTGCTAATTAACTACAAATTATATTATAAAATCAAAATATTATATTAAAGTAAGAACAGAATTAACACAGGGTTTCTCCCGCTCTTCCGCTGTAACTTAGGTGGAAAACTGGTGGAAACCCCAGAAAAACAATAGAAACCGATGTTGTGACCATTTTCTTCGGGGTTTCTGATGATCTTTTTCTGAAGGAGATCGGGAGAACCCCCACAGACATTCTATTCTCTAACACCTCTTTACATGAAGACTACACTTGATTATGACTCCCCACATGCAACACCACAGGAGATCATCTAGCATTCTAATAAAAGACACAATTTCACCTCTTCAATCACTAAATCAGTGGCTCTAATAATATATTCCATGTTATATCGGATAAAACAGTGTAGCCTCCAACTCATCGTGAGTAAGCGTCCTGAGGGATCTGCTAGTATATACTAACAATGCCCAATCCTTCTCATTCACAGATCTGTGACTTTTTGAAAGGTGCGACTAGACGATGGATTGATGACCAGAAGGTTCCGTATGCAGTCAAGGGTGATATATGGCTTGGATATGATAACCTGCGAAGTGTTAATATCAAAGTACAGTTTATGTATTATGAATTTATATTGATCTATCTAATAATTTTTGTGCTAGTTTAATCATTAGAGAAAATATTCCTATTATGTTGTTGATCCACTTTGCGACACAAATATTTATTCGTTTTTAATAATTCTGAATTAGTACCGACTACATCATGCTCGCTCCCTTGGTGGCCTAGTGGGAAAGGCACTGCCTGGTAGAGCCAAAAGTGGTACAGACCAGAAGGTCTGAAGTTCAATCCCTGGTCTTTGCTGTGTAAATTGTTCTCAGCCAGACAAGCAATTTGCTTCAATTCCACAAGTTAAAGAAGGGGGGAGGGAGAATCAATCAGTGACCCTGCTCTTGATTGCTATTCAGTGACCCATATCAGAAAGTGCACGTGTGAACTTTGGATCATGACGTGGCTGTGGCTCCTTGCAGTCAAATAGCCCATTGACAATCATTATTAAGTATCCTCCACACTGTAAGAGTCAAACACAGATTAGACCTGTAAACCATGGGCGCGATCTTGCCAGCCCTGGGGAGGCGGGACTGCCGGGAAAATGGCAGATTCTGGGGGCGGGTACCCATCCCGCACCCAACCGTGCCATCTTCCCAGGAGGCGGGTAGCCGACCTGCGCTGGGTCCCGTCTCCTGGAAGCGGGAAGGGATTACAGCCACTTAACTGCCTGTTAACAGGTAGTTAACAGGCAGTTAAGAGGATTAACCCCATTTTTCCAGCAGAGGCGCGGGCTTCCCGACGTCGGGAAACCTCGCCAGGGTCACCGAGGCGAGCAGTGGGTCTGCGGGGGTCGGAGGGGTCCAAAAGTGCACTGTGGAGGTAAGTGATGGTTGCAAGTGTGGAGAAGTAAGTGTGTGAGGTGAGTGAAAAGTGATAGAAAATGTTTACTTACCTTTGTTTCTTCCTGCAGGCTTCAACAGTTGGAGATGCAGAGACTCTCGCATCTCACCGGCAGAGATGACAGATGGCTGCTGCATTCTCCGATGCAACAGCCATCTAATTTCTGCTCACAAAAGAGGTTTGATGAGTCTTGAATACAAGAACTCATCAAACAACAGAGATTGTCAGTGTTTGACAGCTTCACAGAGCTGTCAAACGATGACAATTCATCTGTCAAAAATATTTGACAGATGAAACGTCATACGCTGACGTTCTCTGTAACTGGCTTCCCCTTAATTGGCCTGCTAAGCCCGCTGGGTGGGCTTAACAAGGTCAATCAAGGGAAAATAGCGTAGGTTGGCCACAAGTCGATGGAGGCGGGACTAAAACCCGACAAGCAGCAGTCCCGCCTCCAACGCGCCCCCATTGACAAAATCGCCCCCCATGTTGTAAAATATTTTCTGACATCTGATAAGCACATGGAAGTAAATTTTACAATTAAATGCTCCCAGCACAGAGCTTCACATGATGGGAGAGGCATATTAGGACATAAGTGTGGAGATCAGTGAGTCCTGCACCATTTTTCATCCATTCATAGGACACACACACATGTTCTAATGAAAATTGTTTCTCAATTTTATTTGAATCAAGAAATTATTGTTCCCTTGTTTTATCTGCCAATGTACCAGTGAGAGGTGGAGCATTGGTTTTCATTATGGATGCCTTTAGAAGTCTAGGTACTGTGTTGGTGAAGCAAGTATATTCAAACATCTGGCTAGCTATTTGTTTCTTGTGCCTCAAGATCCAAAGAAAACAATGTGCAAGCACTAAATAGCTAAGTGGATGATGGATGGTAGAGTGAGTGCTTTTACCTTGCTGGAAAGAAACCCAAGGGTGCAGGGCTAAGTTCTTTCTACATACTGCACAGCTGTTCCTTGGCCTAATCGTAATAAAGTTCGCTCACATTCACCACGAATTTCCACTTGGGTTCTCCCACAGATCAGTGGAAATACTGTTTACGCTGCGTACTTGGGGTTTCCACCAATCTTCTGCCAAAGTTACAGTGGCTGATTGAGAGAACACCCGAAGAAGTTCCTGGCAATAATATTTGTAAGGTGGCCACATCTTGTGTGTTTATCTAGCATTACCGTCTAGATTTGACCACAGCACATGCAACTGTCCTAGCAGCTGCCATTTTGGCATTCCTCTCCAGAATTATCTACTGCGTTGGTGGAGAATGCTGAATGTAATAGAAAAATAAATTACCTACCTTATAGGGTCTTTATATTTATTCATTAAATGATGTGCATCCTCGCCTACCACAATCTTCTCAGGTTTACAGGGGTGTATATTTTTGGCTAGGAATTTTGTTGATTATTCAGTATCAGGTTGGCTTCAGGTCAAAAGAAAATTGGTCCATGCAGCGCCCAGAAAACACTTGTTTTTCTGGCGCTACGCAGGCACGTAAGGCCCCAATATGGCAGGCAGGAAGCATGCACACATTTCGGGCCGTAAGTGCACCGCTTGCCATATTGGGTAAGGACAAACAAGAGGCATCCGTTACCCACGCCCGAACCAAGCATTAATCCCTATGCATATGCAAATAAGGGGCCTAATGCCTGCTTAAGGCCCCCTGCTGTAAGATTGGTTTGCCCTGAGGCAGCCCTCCAGTGCCGGCTGCACTCAGGGAAACCAGCCCTAGGGATCGCCTGCAACTAAGAAGGTAAGTAACTTATCTGAATGTAGAGCCAGGAGGAGCAGGAATGCTCTTCCGACACCACATTAAAGAACCTGATTGTCCCTTTTGAACCCCACCCCATTGGCGCCATTCAAGACCCGATCCCAGATCTCCTTTATGCTCTCAACCCGATCCTGGGCCCCGATCTCCCCTCTATTCCCGACACCGACCCCCACGATCACGGACACCAATCCCACAATCCCCAACCCCCCAGACCCAGATCCCTGAAAACACTTAACCCAACGGCTGCTGTGACGCTAGCAGCGGCCCAAACTTTGGAGTCCTCTTCACCAGCAATCTCTTGACACTTCACCGGCAACATTGAAATAAGGCCTGAGGCCAAATATCTGAGAGCCTCAAGCCTCACCATTCAGGTGCTACCCGTTAACTACACTGCCCCATGGTGTGTGTAGAAAGCATCCAGTGAAAAGATAAAGCAGACCTTACAAGATAGGTAAGCTTGTTCTACAGTAGCTGTTTGGTCCTGAAGCAGCTAACAGTTAATTTTCTTTTGTAGATCGAGTGGCTAAAGAAGCATAAATTCGGAGGAGCTTTAGTGTGGACACTTGACTTCGATGATTTCAATGGTTATTGCAAACAGGGAACACATCCTATATTGAAAAAGTTGAGCAGCCAGCTTTTAACAGGTTCAGGTAAAATATTTATCATTACTGCAGCTACAATTTAATAGTTTTCCCACTGGGTTCTGTATATATTGATATGCGTACAACAGCAAGGTAGTACAATAGCAAAATACTGCGGATGCTGGAAATCTGAAATATCAACAGAAAACGCTGGAAAAACTCAGCAGGCCAGGCAGCATCCGCGGAGAGAGAAACAGAGTTAACGTTTCAGGTCGAAGACCTTTCGTCAGAACTGGATAAAAGCAGGAAATGGAACAGATTTTAAAGCAAGGTTAGGGGCTGGGAAATGGGGGAGGGGATGAAAGAACAAAAGGGAAGGTCTGTGATAGGATGGAAGGCAGGAGAAGTAATTAAGGTAGGTAGTATTAATGCTGGCTGCCACCTTAATATTGTCCTGCTATCCGAGTTTTAAATGCCAGCTGCAATATCTAGGATACAGGCAAATGAGTTATGAAAGATCACTATGATACAGTGTGAATAAAACTGCAGAAACTTTTGGAGCCAAAAATCTACGACCCTTTGGTGCACTCCCTCCGTAATTCTGGCATATGTACTGCAAATTAGGCCAGGACCCATCCTTATCAGGGATTCCAGAGGGCCTTGTAAGGTCTGGAGCCTCTACTTATCCTTTGCAAGGGAAGTGCTGTCGGAGGGGGTAGTGTCTCCCAATTTTGGGAGTTCCCACATCCCTGACCACTCAGTCAATGGGTGCCTCACCAGTGGCAGTATGCCTTGACCAGGGGTGCCAGGCCGCTGAACGGCAGTGGTGGGGGCCACCTGGGGTCCAGGCCTGACGATGGAGCACAATTTTGGTAAGGATTTCAGCCCCCTTAAAAGTGGGCAGTTTGGGCATTCTTTCCCAGGTGAGAGAGCTTGTAACTGCCCCGAACGACAGGGAACCTAGAATTTTCTGGCCTGTGAGAGCGGGGGCGGGGAGGGGGCCTAGATTTGCCCTCAGTGGTGTGGGCACCATTTTGAATGTAGGCTAATGGACTACCCTGTGAACTATGGCAGGGTCAGCACCAGAAGTTACAGTGGGTGCATCCCAGCATTAGGCCCAGTTACCCCACCTTCCCCAAAGGACTTTCAACTCGCTTTGTATGAAATAGAAAATTGTTTCCTTTTATTATCAATTATGTCTTTAAAAACTAAATTATTATAAACTTTGAAAGTAAGTTTATAATACTCCTATAAAGTTCTGGGCTTTATTTAGCAGATCCACAAAGGAAGACTTATATGTATACTGCAGAATTTAAGTTCTATTTTTATATAACAATAGGAGAACTCACCATGTGCTGACCTCACTCAGCACATTGTGCCACTAAGCAGCATGAAGGCCCCCTCGCCAGCACTATTTAAAGGGATCATGCAGTATTTACAGGTTACTTGTAGGTTTGGTATTTCTGGCTACTGTTTGACTTCTAGCCATTTTGTGCTGTGTTCTATCACTCTTGAAAGTTCACTTTGTCTGCACACAGAGAGGTTTTGCTGCTTTTGCACTGCTCCTACTCTTTGCCTCACAAATAGTATGGCTCCAGACATGAGTGGTCTGGTAGAGTTGCCTTTGGGAATAGAGGCCGGGGTGGAGGGAGCAGCAAGGAAGACACCACAGAGCAAGAGGAGGGCACTGAACAGGAGGCCATATCCACAGAAGCTCTTCAGGGAGCACTTCTCCTACTTCAACTTAACTGAGGAGCAATGTATAAGGTGCCTTTGCTTTACCAAGGAGGCTGTCATTGAGCTATGTCACCTGCTGCAGCCATAACTCCAGCCTCAAACCAGGGCATGGACAGTACTGCCTGTGGCTGTCAAGGTCACCGTGGCCCTTAACTTTTATGCCATGGGCTCCTTTCAATCTGCAACAGGTGACATTAGCCAGCACCTTGCAGTTCACAGGAGACATATATTATGGAGGTACCGGGGCTCTCTACACCAGGAGAAACACTTGCATCTCCTTCCTTGACAGAGCAAAGCAAGATGAACGAACACTAGACTTCGTCTACATGGCAGGCTTCCCCATGGTGCAAGGTGCCATTGACTGCACACATATTGCCTTGCGCACACCCTATAACCAACCTAGCATCTTTATCAATCGAAACAGATTCCACTCCCTCAATGTACAACTGGTTTGCGACCACAGGCAGAGCATCATACAGGTCTGTGCTTGCTATCCAGGCAGCAGTCATGACTTTCATCCTGCGCTACTCCTCTGTGCCACCTTTATTCCAACCAAGCCAATAGGTTACAGGCTAGCTATTGGGTGACAAGGGTCATCCCCTCCGGACATGGCTCCCCCTCCGGACATGGCTCATTAATCCAGTCAGGAACCTGCACACAGCTGCAGAGCACACCTGCAATGAGAGCTATGCTGCCACAAGAAACAGCCTGGACCGCTCCGCCCCTGAGCGGGTATCCAGATTTGTAGTTTGCTGCATGCTTCATCATGAGGGACCAGCCATTACCACTACCTGGGCAGCAAATACAGGAGGAGAAGCAGGAAGAAGAGGAGGGGAGGCAGAGACCCTATCTGCCCGACCTCTGAGATCAGCTCATTGAGGAGTGCTTCAACTAAGCCAGCCCTCCCATTCACCAACATCCTGCAATTCTTACCACTATTCAATTGCCTTCCTTCACTTTAGACTGGTCTTGCCCTCGCTTCACTACCAAGACAAATATCAACACCAAATCCAGATCAAAAAAACAAATTTATAAAACAAATCATGTCAGCATTGCCAAAAATAATGACTAATCACCCTTGTGCAAGCCCTTAGTACCTGTCATGTGCTCGTTTTTCTATTCTGGTGCACCTACAAGGTGCTTCCCCAGTGGCTACAGCTTGGAAGGTGGAAGGCTGCTGAGCTTCCATTGAGGACACTTCAGATGGCCTTGCAGGACGACCTCGAGCAGCTCTGGGTCTAGAGGGCCAAGCTGCAGACTGCAGCAGCTTGGCTGGGCTGCAGCAGCCTGGGCTGGCTGGCTGAGTGGCAGCAAGTGGAGTGGCTGGCAGGGGAGCGGGCATGAGGACATCCTGAGAGAGGACAGCAAATGCCTCTTCCAAGGAGCCAAGGCCACTCTCCTGAGGTGACACCTCAGCACTCCTAAAGCTCAGCTGGAGAAGAGTGCTAGAGTGATGTGACACCCTGGAAGCCCTTTCAACAGTATGTGCTTCCATGGAAGCTAGCAGAGTTGTTATAAGAGGCTCCATTCATGATGGAGCATCTTATGACAACTCTGTCCATGTTGGATAGAATGGTCTCCATGCTCTGCGAAAAGCCTTGAGATAAGTTGGAGCTGGACTCCTCCATAATCCACAACATTGTGCACAAGTTGTCTGGCAGGCTCCCCAGTGCACCAAGCGTTTCCCGGTGTATGTCCATGAGTCTTGTACAGTAGCCCGGGCCATCGAAGTCAGCATCTTGAGTCCTCTGCAGCAGAATTAATATGCAACCACGCCCTCCAGCGAGCTGGCACCTGTTGCGTCATATCCCCCTGCCCTAGTTCCTGTGCACACATGCCTGGTTAGTCACCACATGCAAATCCCTCTTCCATCCTAGCCTCTAAAGTCCATGTGGTGTCAGTATTTGACCTGGCGCTTGCGAGAGTCAGATCAAGTGACGGTGCATCCATTGCAACACTGTACTCCTCTTCCTCCATTGGCTGAGGGGCATCGACATTCTCAGGAGCTGAACTGAAAGGGACAAGGGTTAGCTGGTGTGAGGGAGAGCATAGAGAAAGTAGTGCGTTTTGAAAGCATCTCCAGCTTGTCATGCAGAGTGTGTGGAGTGAGGGAGTAGTCAAAAGAGACAGAGGATTAGGTATAAAGAAACCCTGCATGGCATCTCCTCCATCATTGCCAGTGGCCACAGTCTCCACTCTGCCCTTCCAATGATTGCCAGGACGCTCTCTTCAAAAGGAGAGATGGTGTACAGACGGGCTCTTCCTCATCTGGTGGCAGCCTGTTGCCTGGTTTGTGTGCCGCCTTCTCCTGCAAGAAAGACTGTAGTGTGTTAGTGAGAGTCTTGGGAGATGTTTTGAGAATGTGGACTGTTGTAATTAACGAGGCTGTGAGTGGTACAGTTGTGATGAGAAAGTATTTTAGCAGTCTTCTTACCTCAACAATTCTAGTTAGATCATTCAATTTTTCCAGCACTGCAGCCATGTTCTTGTGACAGTGCTTCTGGCATTGATATCCTCAGCAATGTCCTTGCACTGCCTCCTCATCAGATGCCTGGATGGCTTCATGCTCCCTGAGGGAAAAAGGGTGTCCCTCCTCCTGTCCACTGCCTGCCCCAAAGCCTCCAGTGCAGCATCAGAGAATCTTGGTGCCCGCTCTCGCCCTCCTTCAGCCAGTTCCTCCAGAAGTTGCAGTACAGGTTTTGCAACCAGAAAGCACCTCCCCTTTAAGAGGTGCTCGCTACCTTTAAGGAGCGTCCTGGCCTCCTTATATCTCAACACCCATCCCACCCCGAGACATGTGCAGCCAATGAATAGCGCAGTTATTGCTGGCTGAACACGCAATTCATTATAATCAGCAGGACATTGAGTGCTGCCTGTATGGGTACTAACTGGCATGGGTAGTCTGTTTTTGGGCGCTATCCAATTTCTAGGCCATAAAGTGTTTTCTGCCTCCAGGCTACTGCACAACTCACACAGCATCTAGGTTGATAATGGATGTCATTATCTCAGGAAAGACTTGCCAGTACAAATTTCAGTACACAGAAGCAATTACGTTCGGGAAGTACTTGTTTTACAGTTACTCTCAGTAAGTCCTTAATTGCTCAACTGAATTTATCTTAACTCAAAGCTTTAGTTAACTAGAATAGTGTAAATGAAGGAAGGTCATTAATTCTTACTAGAGCAGATAATAGTATTTTCCCAACTCCAATAAGCTGTAAAATTATTGTTACAATACCTTCTGCACTGTTTTATGCATGTGTAACCATCTTTAAATAGCAATAAATATCTCTGGAACAACATATAGCAGTAACAATTTGGATTAAATTGTTGAATTTTCAAGTCCTAGCTCTCTAGCCACTGAATCCTTACTTGAACACAGTCATAGTTAGAGGCTCTTTGGTCTTTTTAAGTAGGAAAAAATTGCATATACTTATAGATGAACTACAATAAGTACCAGAACATTCAGCTGATTATATATACATAAATCCTGGAGTCTATATTGTGCTGTCTTTCTTATTGTATTAGGATTGCTGTTAGGCGCATCAGCAGTGAAAGTATTCGTGGCTGTAGTGGCAATAATTATGACAACATAAACACTGGTGTTGATGGGAGTTGATGCTGCAACAAAGAAGATTGTACTTACATTGACCCATAAGTTCCTACTAAATTCTGCCTCTGTGCTCAGAGACAACCTTCCATGAGCACTGTCCTGAAGAACTGGTCTTTGATAAAGACTGTAACTGTTGTAACTTGCCTAAAAAATGACAGTGGAGACAATGCTGCAGTAGAATGATGTTCCAACAAATCTGTTTGTTTATACTAAGAACAATCTGATTCTTCTGTGCTAATCAGAAAACCTTCAAGAGTGAAAATGATGTAAGTGACCTAGTGATAGTGGAGAACAGTGCTCATGCAGGCAGAATAGTGTTTACAGAAATCACCAGGATCAGACCAAATTCATACGATGTGCCACTAGAAGATACTTCCCCAAAGTATCTTTGTCTTTGATGCAGACTTCAGATGCTGAATTGGGCTAAAACCAAACTAGCTTGAATGGTAATTTAAAATAAATTTATTTGCCAACATTAGATAGTCCATCAACAAATTCTCAAACTTATCGTTTTCTAATTCTGTAACATCAGTAAATCAGCAGGAACAACCAGCCAATGCATAAAGCTTTCAATTAGTTACAGCTATGGTATGAATCACAACAGGTTATCTGTGGATTGTTTTCTTAAGGTGCCAGCATAAAGCAATGTCATTAAAAATGCTGAATTCAGTTAGAAGTTTGAATCAGTTATATCCTCCTATTAATAAATTGAGCTCTCAATTTTGGCTTCAGTCAAAACCTGGATTCTTTGGATTTTTGATTATCCAATTTTTAGGTTTGGAGGCCTGATGAAATTAAGAAAATGCAAAAACAAAGTAGAACTTAATCCAAGATGGATGATCTAAATTATATCTAATGTCAAATTACCAATTCTCCTCTGTACTAAATAAAATTAAATCTTACTGCAAACTGTGGCAAAAAGAGCTTGTTTTGGCTTTTTTAGTTAAATGCTTTTAGAAATAGTTATCTAGAAAACAATTTTTTTCATCAAAGGGGCAATGTGTGTAGTATTATTGCGTCACCACTATGTACATTTATTTGCTAAGTGGACCATAAACATCTAACTGTACATCATCTCTTAGTATGAGAATTACTCTCAAGTCATCTAGCATTTTCAGATTTTTTATTTGAAAATCCTCATTATGGTACTCTACAATAAAAGATGTGTTTGAGCAGCATGCTTGTCACAATCTGTATCAGCCAGTTAGCCAAAGTGCTCATGAAGCAGTTTATCCCAAGCGACATCCTTGGGAATGCTAAGCTAGTACCCATCACAAAGTTCAACTCACCAATCCCGAAGGATCTACAAGAGCAAATGTCTGAAGGGTTGCATTTGTGCCAAGTCCAACGTTCAGAGTGTTATTGAATGCTTATGTGCTGCAGTTCCAAAAGATATGGTTGAAGTGATCATCATATTGTGCTATAAGACAGTGATGGCAATGAAATGGATACCATTTATCTCCATTATACATAACATCTATTTCATGTGGTCTAGTTATTTGTTACATGAGAATATATGATGATTCTGTTGAATCACATTGTATTGTATTTGTATCGATTTATTAAGTTTCTTTCTTCTTGCACTAGTAAACAGATTGGTTGATGTATGTGGTGGCAGGTTAGACATGTTTACGTATTTCATATAAAAAGTAAGAGTTCATGAAAAACAGATCTTGTGATTCTTATACTTCAACTAAGTAAGTGCATTGTGCACATATCAAGAGTTCCATTGTGTATGCACCCCACAACACATTTGCCGGATAGCATGTGATTTAAGTAATGTGTTTACAATATTATAATGTACTTAAATAAACTCCTGTTGTGAGCTCTTTTCAAGTGGATTTCTAATAAATAGAGCACCAAATACTCTGGAACAAATAAACAAAAACAATCAGTATGTCTCCAAAGTAGAACAACAAGGAAAAAGATAATTACATTTTAAATGTTTGTGACTTTTCCAGTTCCAAAAACTTATATTTATTCAATTAAGGATGAAAGGAAGATCCTCAATTCAAAAAATTGTGGACTGCCAAATTGTAAACAGCTACTTGCAAACTGTCTAAGAGTGATATTCACTTATTTTTATATTAAAGCTGTTAGCAATGGCCAAATCATAGTTTTTTTCCATAACAAGCATAATGAGATCATCTTAAAAAAAAAAACACGTGCAAAATGTATCTGAATACGCAGATGATAAACGGATCTGTGTACATGGGGGGTGCGGGGGCGGGAACAAATCCACTTACAATTGTGCAAACACAAAAACATTTTTGAGACAGTAATAGAGGACCATACATTCCCTGTCTAGTTTTTTGATCATCAAGATTACCAGGCTGCAGGTTTTGCAATTATGGACAATACCAATAAAGCCTGATTTTGATTCTCCTGCTGAGGACTGAGAATGTTAGGGATGGTGCTATCCAGCATTCATCATGGTGGAACTTGGGTTGCATTTAAATGATGACAACTGGCCTTTTTATTTCTGCTTGTGTGTGTTATAAGCCAATAACCTCAGTAATAAAACAAAAAACAAATCTTCCGAGTGATTTGTCAAACTTTTCTGAACCTTATATTAAATTCCACAACTGGCTTGTGCAATTTTACCATAATAACATGTCCATACATGGACCTATTTCCTGCAACACGGTGGCATAGTGGTTAGCACTGGTGCCTCACAGCGCCAGGGACCCGGGTTCGAATCTGACCTCGGGTGACTGTCTGTGTGGAGTTTGCACATTCTCCCCGTGTCTGCGTGGGTTTCCTCCGGGTGCTCCGGTTTCCTCCCACAGTCCAAAAATGTGCGGGTTAGGTTGATTTGGCTATGATAAATTGACCCTTAGTGTTAGGGGGGGATTAAATATGTGGGGTTATGGGGATAGGATGGGATATGTTAGGGGGAATTAAATACGTGGGGTTACGGGGATAGGGTGGGATATGTGTACTGTGGGGATTAAAGCAGGGACAGGGTACTGGATTTGAATGATCAGCCATGATCGTATTGAATGGTGGAGCAGGCTCAATGGGCCAAATGGCCTACTCCTGCTCCTAGATTCTATGTTTCTATATATTATAGTAGTTTAAGCAGAAGGGAGCTATGGGTCAAGAGTAGTAATGGTATGCACATTTACCCTATAAAAGATTTCATGGCAGATGTGAGAAATTAAATAGGGGAGAGAATTAAAGGAGTCTGTCCAATTGTGAGTGGACCTGTTTCCTCCCCCACCCCGCCCCCACCCCCATGTACATAGATCTGTTTTTCACCTGTGTATTCAGATACATTTTGCACATGTGCCCTTTAAAAGGAGCTATCATATCTTTAATCTGCTTATCCATGTTGCAGACTATGGAGATGCTAGTAAGAACTTGTATTTAAGCAGTACAATTTATATATTTAGGATGTCCCAAAGTACTTCAAAGCCAATTAATTATGTTTGAAGTGTAGGCAAATGCACAATTAGTGCACAGCATGGTCCCACAAACAACAGAGATGAATAATAAAGATAATTGATCTGTTTTGGTGGGTGTTGGTTGAGATAAATGTTGGCCAGGACACTGGGAGAACTCCTCTGCTCTTTTTCCAATAGTGCCATGAGATCTTTTACATCACATTCGAAAGACAGCAGCTCTGGCAGTGCAGCACTCACTCAGTAATGCTGAGTGTCAGCCTAGAATTTATGCTGAAGTCCTGCAGTGGGGCTTCAACCCTCAATCTTCTGACTGTATGGCAGGACCTCTACCATTGAGTCAAGTTGACACTTTTCAGGCAGTTGCCAATTCATTATAAAGTAATTCTACCTTTTCTAACTATTTTCCATTGAGACACTTCATGCTGATACAGTGCAAACAAAATACATGTTAACAATGAAAGATAAGAACTCATTTATTCACAAAGTTGAATTTGTTTAATGAGATGCATGACACTGACACATAATTACAGAGTATGACCTTGACAACAGCAAAAAAAACACATTCATATAAAGGACTCCGTCCTGTAATCACTATTTGCACCCTCAAAAAGGTAACGATGTCATGTTATTGACATAGTGGTGACTGGCACTCTGAGGGATGTGAACTGTATTTAACATCCCAGCCTTTGAAATTATCAGGTGAAGTACAAGCTGAAATATGCCACTCTGTTCCTGTGTCTCCGGAATTCCTTGTCACTGGCAAGCTAAAAATAAAAGAATTCTTAAAATCGATTTTTTTTTTTTTTTTTAATTGTTTTTTTTTTCTCCTCTTCTGAAACGCTGACTCTTGCTGGTATTATTTTCTACAGGCATTATACGCACGCTGGTACCTTGCCCAAGTGGCCATTCTTGTGTGGGCTTAGGCAGTGAACATTAGCAAGTTACTTGATCATGGGCGTATCACAGCTGAGCCCAATCCTCACGTGACATCCACACACAATTTTCCAACAGGTATCGCTGGACAGTAATCAGGAAAGGAAACCCCGGCTGGTTTTTCACTTCCCTTGACCAGGGGTACTGAAGCCAATTGTAGCACCACGTAAGCAGAGACCAGCCAACCCAGCACAGAAATCAGTATCAAACTGGTTCATGTGGCTCAGTAGCATTTTGGTGGTGCATTCACCAATAAAGCCATCAGGAAAGCTTTGCATATTATCTCAAGGGCCTTATGGTTCTACTCTTAATTAGTCAAAAATTACCAGCATTTTTAAATTATATTTGTTTCTTTTATTTTTTTTTAAATCACAAAGATAGAAACTACTCTTCTGTAGCATTTTGAACCACTGGTGCTTGGCAGTGCTTAACTGATTAAGCTCAAAGGACATTCCTACCACTTTGGTAGCCATACCTCAATTCTCAATGTTCGTTTTTTTGGAGCAGGAACCAAATTCCAATCTGGAGAACCAAACTTCATCGGCCATGTGACATGCCTGTTCTTTTGGTCATTTGGCTCATAAGTACCAGGGCTACAAATACACAAAATTCTATTTTTAGTCCTGGTTGCACAGATGAATCTGACAATTAAAAAACTAATATAACTATCCATCATAGGAAATGAGCTAATAAACTCAGTGCATCGTAATAAACCCAGATAAGAAATTGCACTTCAACCAAAACTCAAGGGTAGTTGTTTAAAAATAAAAATATTTTCCTATTTGTATTATCCTGCTCAATTTGCAACTATACAGATTGTGCAGACTCAATAGCTGGAATTTTCCTTACCTTGGCGGGTCTGGTGCAGCCAGTGTCCGTGGTAGGTCCTGACCCCGCTGCTGGCTCCATCCCGCTGTACAAAATGAACTTAGCTTAATGGGCCCTATTAAGCCCGCCCAGCGCGTTACCCGGTCCAATTAGATGGAGCGGGTCTGGTGACGCCACTTATGACGTGTTTTAAGCCGGGATCCTTAAAGGGACCCTGGCCACATTAATTTTAAGTTTAATCTAACATAGTAATAATAAAAGGTGTTGAATCTTTACTGTACAATAATATAATAAAAGTTATATATGAGTGACAAAGAAGTATTTAAATAAAATTAAGTAATATGACTCCATCTACAAATACAATCAAGAACATAATTAAAAAAGTACATTAATTGGGAAGTTATTTGTGCTTTAGTCACAAATCGATAGACTTTTGTATCAGTAACTGGTACAAATAAAAGATGTGTGTGTATGGGTGATACATAAAATTAAACAGATTTTAAATGTAATTGCAAAGGGGTGGATTTACAATCTTATGCAAGTTCAGCATAAGAGCTGCGGAAACCCTGACTAACAGTGCAAGTGGTGCTTACAATGTGTTTCTCAGATTTCTGCAGCTCTTCCATTGAAGTTAACAATGGACAAGTGAGAGAGCCTCCGCAGAAATTCATCCTAAAGTCTCAGACTGAAAAATTAAATGAGTTATATTCAGAGACTGAAAGCAAATTGAACCAGAGGAATGAGTGATGAGAATGAAATTGTTATGGTTGATGACTTGATTTAATGTGTAACTGGACAATCACAGTATACGGTGAGAAAAACCTGACCAGAAACAACACATTTATTCAAATGATATATGTCATTTTCTACAGTGCAGATCAATTCACTGCAATTACTGTTCAGTTGGAAAGCAACAACCGAGAATGGCCAGTGAAAAATTAAAATTTACCAGTAGCTTTACAAGTAGAACAGAATCTCCATCAATCTGTTAGCTGGTGTAATCAACATGTTTTTATTTTGGTTTGTTTTCCATGCTGTCAAGTCATCAGCTGGAGCAATGGCCACGGAACTCACGCCTCAGGTTGACAGACGTGGTTCCTGAGCTGCGTGAATCCCGTGGCCATGCAGGGAAATTTAAAAAGTAGGGGGAAAAAGGCTCTTAAGTGCCTGTAAAGTACCTCATAATGATTTCAATTGGGTCCCCCGCCGCTGCAGGTCAGGTCAGCGCCACACTGACAGATGCGCCTGTGGGAAAGGCGCAGGGGAGTGAGTGGACAGCAGGTTCCTGACCCGCTGTCAAAAAATAAACCAACTTTCCCACCCGACCCACCACCGATCGCGCCCACTACCACCACGGAAAATTCAGCCCAATGTTTCCTATTATATCCATGGGATTTTATCTACAAAGCAACCAACTATATCAATTTTCGGGAAATATTGATTAAAAGTCTGGGAGGAACTATTTACAGAAATATGACTGATATAAAACTGAGTATGAAACTGATGCTGCAGGATGCATAATAAAAATATCCCCCTCCGAAGAAAAGCTTTGCAGGTAAAGGTATAGGGGTCTACAATCACTAATAGGCCAATTATGACACCATTGTTAGACCGATACAAAGCCGTCTTGGACCTGGTTCATTGATGTAGACTCCCAATCACACTAAAACCAAGATGAGACCAACTCCAGTAGATGGTTTCACACCTCCTGACTAATACAGGATAAATGTCCACAGCAAAGCCAAGTTTATAAAGTTCCACGGCAATCCAAACTGAACTTTGAATGTTTTCGATGTGAGTAGAGAACCAACTCTCCCATCAGCTCTTTCCTAAAATCTAGCTGGCATTAAAAGACACAACCATGCAGAACTCTTATCTCTGAGCAAGAGCTATACAGGAGGTAGCAGTATAACTCCAGTCTGTGGGTTCTGTATCACAGGTACTGGTCTGACACCAAGATCTGTAGTAAACTAGCCCATAATAGTGGGTTACTGAACTGAACTAGACCGAGTACTATTTTTCACTGATGCATTGTTGTGATCTGGTAAACTTTCAGTGATTATGTCACAATCATTACTATTCAGTATCACGCACATACAACATGAAATATATTATCCATCATTATCACCATAACAAAAGTTACCAGCAAATAAGCCAATTCCATGAACCCACATATTATATTATAGACCTTAATTAATCATTTAAAGCATTTTAAGTCATCTGAGAGAGATATTTGTGAGAGACACTGTCAAGTAGTACATAAATCCATGTATTTCTTTTAAAAGATACATGGGAATGATTTGTTTCTGTAATCTCATCTTGGATTTAGATCACAGTTTAAATCGTTTGGCCTTTGCTCTCAAGGTTTACGTCATCATCTGAACTCAATGAGATGATAGGCAGTTTGCAATATTCTCTCTGTAGCTATGCTGTAAACGTGATAGTTTTTGAAGTGACTCTGGAGTAATATTGCACAGATCACTCAACTCACTAGTTTTTAAGTTTCAAAGTACTCCCTGCTCATTGTTTGTGTAACACCCTCTGAATATCTTTCATTAAATATTCTTCCTTATAATTTTTTTTTTAAAGTTCAAAGCACACAGATTCCCTCTTTCCTTCATGAAACCAGAAACAGGTAGAGCTGATGATCTTTTGTTATTCAAATAACAGCCTGAAAATGTTGCCCTGAGGTAAGCCACACAAGGAATTGAACCATACTAGGCAGGCATTGAAGATGGAATCAATTTTTAAACCACAGCGTAAAGTAAGTGCAGTATAAAACTATTGATTTCTTCTCAGACAGTGAGGTAAGCCACTTCACAGATGGCTTTAATAATTGAATAACTCACTTTCATTGATAACAAATTAAAAAAAACACCAAAAAAATCACAAACAGAAGTGAATAGGATACATGCAAAATAGCAAAAATTCAGCAGTACTCATAATATGGCCCAGGGTCCACTTCAGGGATGCTGTCCCCTCACTGTGACCTTCAGCAATCATACTGCTCAATGTGGCTGTGGGCCTTAATTAACAGCCTGTTATCTCTGAGGTACGACTGGTGGTAAGGGGAGTTCTGAAAAAGTTTAAACAAAAACCACACAGAGCTACTTTGTGATAGGTCGACAAAGATGGCATTGCTCCAGATTGCGACGCTTGGCAATAGTAAGTACTCCTGGCATTCACCGTGACAAATCAGCATCTGTTCTTTGTAGATCATAGATACAAATGGAAGGGTTATACCACACACGCACAAATACACGGCACAGACATGCACACACACACACTCCATCTAGTGGTCAATGTGTGTATTTTTTCACTTTCCTGCATTGTCGTTTGAAAATGTGTTGGGCCAGATTTTGCTGGAGTGGGCTATCTCGCAGCAGGTCCCGTTAGTTAGATTTGTTCATGCATGTTTTTTGCCCACAAATTGCAAGAAGTGCGAGCTGATAACGGCGCAGCGAGGGCAACGGGTCATCTGGGACCTTGGTGAACAAACAGTGTATCTCCTTAACCAATGAGATTTAAGGATTGAGAAATAAACAGGAGGACTGAGAAGGAGGGTGAATTGGAGTGGGTGAATTCAACATCAAATCAGGTACAGGAGGAGAAATAAAGAGAGGGAAAGAAAGATTGGATTAAGGGAGAAAAAAGACAAAAGGAAAACTAAGAATGAAAATTTAGAATTTGACATTTTTTAAAATCTAAAACAATTCACAATCTGAAGGAATGAGTCTCCACGCTTATAATTGTTTATTTTCTGGGCAAGAGAGATTGATTGACAGTCATTAACAATTATCACATGGTTAAAAGGCTACTTACACTATTAATTACTAGACTTAACTTTCTGCGGCTAGTTTAGTGGGCAATTCATATGCAAATGCAGCAACTTCATGAAAATCATGGGGAGGTTAAGCACGAGATGCTGTTTTTGTGAAGCATAAACGCCAGCACAGACCAGTTGGGCTGAATAGCCTGTATCTATGCAATTCTGTGTAATAAGTGGCAGGATCACGGCTCATGGAATTTCAGTCACAACTTTCTAGGAATTAGTAAACAAAAGGTTACATTCATAAAAACCGAACTAGGTGCTATCCTGAGAGTATGTGTGTGATCACAACTGGTCAATGAAAGGGATAATAGTAGAGGCTGATGTGTAAATGCAGAAGTATACCTTAATTTAGCTGAACATTTGAATACTAGCAAAGTTTAGATTTGATATTAAAGATAACGGGCCAGATTTTGCAGAAAAAAGGCGTCTGAACGACACATAGAAGCTAGGAGCAGGAGTAGGCCATTCAGCCCCTCGAGCCAGCTCTGCCATTTAATGAGATCATGGCTGATCATCCAAATTCAGTACCCTGTACCTGCTTTCTCCCCATATTCCTTGATCCCTTTAGCCTTAAGAAATATATCTATCTCCTTCTTGAATATATTTAATGAATTGGCCTCAACTGCCTTCTGTGGTAGAGAATTCCACAGGTTCACCACACTCTGGGTGAAGAAATTCCTCCTCATCTCAGTCCTAAATGGCTTACCCCTTATCCTTAGACTGTGACCTCTGGTTCTGGATTCCCCCGTCATCGGGAACATCCTTCCTGCATCTAGTCTGTCTAGTCCTGTTAGAATTTTATAAGTTTCAATGAGATCCCCTCTCATTCTTCGAAACTCTAGCGAATATAAGCCTAATCGACCCAATCTCTCTTCATACGTCATTCCTGTCATCCCAGGTATCAGTCTGCTAAATCTTCGCTGCACTCCCTCCATGGCAAGAACATCCTTCCTCAGATAAGGCGACCAAAACTGCACACAATACTCAAGGTGTGGTCTCACCAAGGCCTTGTACAACTGCAGCAAGACATCCTTGCTCCTGTACTCGAATCCTCTCGCTATGAAGGCCAACATACCATTTGCCTTCTTAACCGCCTGCTGCACCTGCATGCTTACCTTCAGCGACTGGTGCACAAGGACTCCCAGATCTCGTTGCACTTCCCCTTTTCCCAATCTATTGCCGTTCAGATAATAATCTGTCTTCCTGTTTTTGCCACCAAAGTGGATAACCTCGCATTTATCCACCTTATACTACATCTGCCATGCATCTGCCCAATCACCCAACCTGTCCAAATCATACTGGAGTTTCTCTGCATCCTCCTCACAGCACACACGCCCGCCCAGCTTTGTGTCATCTGCAAACTTAGAGATATTACATCTAGTTCCCGCGTCTAGATCATTAATATATATTGTGAATAGCTGGGGTCCTAGCACCGATCCCTGTGGTACCCCACTAGTCACTGCCTGCCACTCGGAAAAAGACCCGTTTATTCCAACTCTTTGCTTCCTGTCTGCCAACCAGTTCTCTATCCAAATCAGTACCTCACCCCCAATCCCATGTGCTTTAACTTTGCACGCTAATCTCTTATGCGGGACCTTATCGAAAGCCTTCTGAAAGTCCAAATACACCATATCCACTGTTTCTCCCTTATCTATTCTACCAGTTACATCCTCAAAAAATTCCAGTAGATTAGTCAGGCATGATTTCCCTTTTGTAAATCCATGTTGACTTTGTCCAATCCTGTCACTGTTTTCCAAGTGCTCTGCTATTACATCTTTTGTAATGGACTCTAGCATTTTGCCCACTACCGATGTCAGGCTTACCGGTCCATAATTCCCCGTTTTTTCTCTACCACCTTTTTTAAATAGTGGGGTTACATTAGCTACCCTCCAATCCATGGGAACTGTTCTAGCTACCCTCCAATCCATGGGAACTGTTCTAGAGTCTATAGAATTTTGAAAGATGACCAGCAATGCATCTACTATTTCTAGGGCCACTTCCTTAAGTACCCTAGGATGTAGATTATCAGGCCCTGGGGATTTATCGGCCTTCAATCCCGTCAATTTCCCTAACACCATTTCCCTACAAATACTGATTTAATTCAATTCCTCCCTCTCATTAGACCCTATGTTCCCCGACATCTCTGGGAGTTTATTTGTGTCCTCCTTTGTGAAGACAGAACCAAAGTATGTATTTAATTCATCAGCCATTTCTTTGTTCCCCATTATAAATGCCCCTGATTCTGACTGCAAGGGGCCTACGCTTGACTTCACCAATCTTTTTCTCTTCACATATCTATAGAAGCTTTTACAGTCAGTTTTTATGTTCCCTGCAAGCTTACTCTCATATTCTATTTTCCCCCTCTTAATTAATCCCTTTGTCCTCCTTTGCTGAATCCTAAACTGCTCCCAATCCTCAGGTTTGCTGCTTTTTCTGGCCAATTTATATGTCCTCTCCTTAGATCTTATGCTATCCCTAATTTCCCTTGTTAGCCACGGTTGAGTCACCTTTTTTGTTTTATTTTTCTGCCAAACAGGGATGAACAAATTCTGTAGTTCATCCATGCGATCTTTAAATGTTTGCCATTGCCTATCCACCGTCAACCCTTTAAGTAACGCTCCCCAATCCACCCTAGCCAACTCACGCCTCATGCCATCGTAGTTTCCTTTATTTAAATTCAGGACCCTAGTCTCTGAGTCAACTACTTCACTCTCCATCTTAATGAAGAATTCTATCATATTATGATCGCTCCTCCCCAAGGGGCCTCGCACAACAAGATTGCTAATTAATCCTTTCTCATTACATAATACCCAGTCTAAGATGGCCTGATCTCTAGTTGGTTCCTCGACATATTGGTCCAGAAACCATTCCGTATACACTCTAGGAATTCCTCCTCCAGTATCGCACCATTTAAAAAATATTCCGCTTTTCTATTATTCCGACCAAAGTGGGTAACTTCACAATTCTCCACATCAGGCTTGGGCTGAGAAGTGGCAGGTAACATTCACATTAAATAAATGTCAGGTAACTACTATCTCCCAAGAAAAAGCTGCCACCATTACACCTGCAGATTTAGGAACATTTGGACTCAGAACTCCTAGAAGCTGGCAGCTGTCCTTCATTCTGCCAGTGCATTTCACACTTCTTTTAGCCTTAACCTGTCACATTAACACCACCTCTTGCCTTGAATATCTCTTAATGTCTCTTAATCTCTCCTTTTGTTCTTTCATCCCCTCCCCCTTTTCCCAGCTTTATCCTTGCCTTAAATCTATTTGATTTCCTGCTGTTTCCAGTTCTGACGAAAGGTCTCGACCTGAAACGTTAACTCTGTTTCTCTCTCCACGGATGCTGCCTCGCCTGCTGAGTTTTTCCAGCGTTTTCTGTTGTTATTTTGGACTCTGAACTGTTGGATTCAGAAATAAATCTCTACATTTTCTTTAAACTGCTCAACATTAGTGCTTGCTCACTTATGCATCCAAGTGTGGATATTAGATAAAAGTATTTACTTCTTAAAGAAGTGTTTTCTTTTAAAATATGCAATGGATTTTGAAAGAGTTCTCACTGATTCACATGCAATTTTGGTTTCAGATAGATGTTATGATAAATATTAATTTAAAAATATTTTAAGAAAGCTTGAACCAGATAAAACAATATGAAAACTCGGGGCAGTGTCCTAGGCCCAACCACCTTCAGTCGCTTTATCAGTACCTTCCCCCATCATAGGGTCAGAAGTGGGGAGGTTCGCTGATGACTGCAGTGTGTTCAGTTCCATTTGCAACTCCTCAGATAATGAAGCAGTCCATGCCCACATGCAACAAGATCTGGATGACATTCAGGCTTGGGCTGATAAGTGGCAAGTAACATTTCCACCACACAAGTGTCAAGCAATGACCATCTCCAACAAGAGAGAGTCTAACCACCGCCCCTTGACATTCAACGTCATTACCATCACCAAATCCCCCACCATCAACATCCTGGGTGTCACCATTGACCAGAAACTTAAATGGACCAGCCACATAAATACTGTGGCTCCAAGAGCAGGTCAGAGGCTGGGTATTCTGCGGCGAGTACCTCCTGACTCCCCAAAGCCTTTCCACCATCTACAAGGCACAAGTCAGGAGTGTGATGGAATCCTCTCCACTTGCCTGGATGAGTGCAGCTCCATCAACTCTCAAGAAGCTTGACACCATCCAGGACAAAGCAGCCTGCTTGATTGGCACCCCATCCACCACCTTAAACATTCACTCCCTCCACCACCAGCGTACCGTGGCTGCAGTGTGTACCATCTACAAGATGCACTGCAGCAACTCATCAAGGCTTTTTCGACAGCACCTTCCAAACCCGTGACCTCTACCACCTGGAAGGACAAGGGCAGCAGGCACGTGGGAAGACCATCACCTCCAAGTTCCCCTCCAAGTCACACACCATCCTGACTTGGAAATATATCGCCGATCCTTCATCGTCGCTAGGTCAAAATTCTGGAACTCCCTCCCTAACAGCACTATGGGAGTACCTTCACCACATGGACTGTAGCGGTTCAAGAAGGCAGCTCAACCACCTTCTCAAGGGCAATTAGGGATGGGTAATAAATGCTGGCCTTGCCAGCGACACCCACATCCCATGAACGAATAAAAAAAATTAAATGAGTACTTTGCATCTGTCTTCACAAAGGAAGCGGATGATGTGAAGGTTACACTAAAAGAGAAGAGGGAGGTTATGGACAGGATACTAATACATAGAGAAGACGTACTAAAAAGGTTAGAATTACTGAAAGTTTGTAAAATATTTTATCTTGTAGATGGTACACACTTGGTCAGGATGGAATGCATCCTAGGTTGCTGAAAGAAACAAAAGGTACAAATAGCAGAGGCATTGGTCACAATCTTTCAATCCTCATTGGATACAGGAGTAGTGCTGGAGGGTTGCTAGCGTTGTACCACTATTCAAGAAAGGGGAGAGGGATAAACCAGGAAACTACAAGCCAGTCAGCCTATCATCATGATCGGGAAACTATTGGAAACCATTATCAGGGACACAATAAACTTTCATTTGGAAGGGCATGGGTTATTCAAGGAAAGCCAGCATGGATTTGTTAAAGGCAAATCGCATCTGACTAACTTGATTGAATTCTTTGATGAGGTATCAGAGAAGGTTGATCAAGGTAGTGCAGTAGATATTGTATAAATGGACTTTTGGAAGGCATTCGACAAAGTGCCACACAGGAGGCTTATTGAGAATGAAATTAAGGAGAAAGTGGCGGTATGGATACAAAATTGGCTCAGTGACGGGAAGCAAAGGGTAGTGGCGGATGGAGATTTTTCAGACTGGGAGGTGGATTGCAGGGGTGTTCCCCAAGGATCAGTTTTGGGTCCATTACTCTTTTCAATTTTTATAAATGACCTAGATGCGGGTTTAGGGACCTGCATTACAAAGTTTGCAGATGATATGAAACTTGGCATAATAGATAGTGATGAGGATAGTTATAAAAAGAAAGACTTGCATTTATATAGCGCCTTTCACAACCACCGGATGTCTCAAAGCACTTTACAGCCAATGAAGTACTTTTGGAGTGTAGTCACTGTTGTAATGCAGGAAACGTGGCAGCCAATTTGCGCACAGCAAGCTCCCACAAACAGCAATGTGATAATGACCAGATAATTTGCTTTTGTTATGTTGATTGAGGGATAAATGACCAGGATACTGGGGATAACTCCCCTGCTCTTCTTCGAAATAGTGCCATGGGATCTTTTACGTCCACCTGAGAGAGCAGACGGGACCTCGGTTTAATGTCTCATCCGAAAGACAGTACCTCCGACAGTGCAGCACTCCCTCAGCACTGCACTGGAGTGTCAGCCTACATTTTTGTGCTCAAGTCCCTGGCGTGGACATGGTTTGCATTCTGGCCATCCTTCCTGCAGTCTTCATTCTTATCCCCACAGGTGGAAAGTACATTGTACCTGTTTGATATTATCAGTTCTGCGAGACCTCCTTCTCTGTCTCCCTTAGGTTCCCCCTACCCTGCCGACTAACAGTCACACTCTCCCCTTTCTGCACCTGTGTTTCCTCTGAGGTGTGACTGTACTCTGGAGGAAACTATTCAGAAATTCCTCCCTCTCTCTTTTGTGTTGGAGTGTCTTTACTCACACTTCAGCTCAATGACGCTGAGCCGGAGTGTCTAAAGGCAGAGGCATTTCCTGCAGATCTGCCATTCCTGGACAGTCTCGCTGTGCACAAACACCCACCTACTACAGTCCCGACACACCGTCTGTGCTGACATTTCTAATCTTTATTTACTGTTAGCAGTAATTTATTTCTAGAGCTAATAGTATAATTTTATGGATTAAGCTTGATTTCAAATTAATTAGTAAATTAATTCTGATTATTTAATTATTTATTGAAAGTTGATAGGTTGGTTTATAGTTTAAATTATATAATAAATGAAATACTTAGCTCAATCATATAATAAATTAAACACTTAGTTCAATTATATTATAAATTAAACACTTAGTTCAATTATATAGTAAATTAAACACTTAGTTCAATTATATAGTAAATTAAACACTAAGCTGTAATTCCTCAGGCTCCACCGCACCTCCCTCTGCTCTGATATCACTTTTTCAGATTCAGAATTTAATTTCATATTTTTCCCTGCATTTGTTTAAAGTGATCCACTCTGCTGCTGATCTCATGCCCTTTAAGTGCTCCCTTTATGCTGGTATTGCACCCATCGCTGCCCTCCATGCTGACCCCACTGGAGTGTGTGATGTCAGGAGGAGAGCAGCCAATATGCATGGAGCAGGAAGGTGTCCCTGCCACTAAAGGTGCATGTCAGGTACCCACAGCTGGCCCCACTGGCCAGAAAGTCTGGCATGACTTCCCCATTCATGGGGTTGTCAAGTCTCCCCCTGAAAACAATTAGCAGTGCTTTTGTCAGGGAGCTGCAGTTAAATATTTTTTTCATAAAAAGTCACCTTCAGTCTGCAGGGGTCCAAGCCACAATCCCATGCTGGACATCTACCCCCATCTCCAAGTAGACCCACTCCCACCATTCTAGAGGCTGGTACACCTCATCTCATTCAGCGCACCAGCCTTCAAAGTTACATTGGTGCCCTGGAAGGCCGAGGACACAGAAACCTCCAACATAGGGAATCCCTGCCCTTAGCCACACTCCCGACACGTGTCTGGGTCCCAGCCTATTTTTCCAGCCTTTCCATGGGACTCCTGCTGGAGTTGCGATGGGAGGGCAATGAATTTTGGGCTCTTGGGCTTTAGTTTGGCTAAAGGCCTTTTTTTTAAATTCCATTTACAAAATATCAAATAGTTGAGAAACATTTTTGCCTCAACTAAAGCAAAGACTGCAACGTTAATAGAAATACTGGCAGTATAAATAGGGAATAGCACAGAAGCAGATAGTAGAAATGGGTTCAGGAGACAATTAAGATGCAATTCCAGTGAGAGAAGGGATTGAGGGGATATAGTAAAAATGTGAACAGATGAGATTGAGAACAATCAGAACGTGATGGGCTTGTTGGGGTGAATAGCAATTTCCTGCTCCTAAAATTTCTCTTGATGTAGGTTGATACCATGCTGAGTAGGTCAGTGCGAGTGAAAGGGTCTAACTATCCATATTATACAGGGTAAATGACAAAATACTTCATCTTTGTAAAGTAAATGGCACGTGGCGAATTTCTGGTATTAACAGCTTGAAGAAATGCACTACTTCAGGCCCGAGAATCATTCTGACAGCACAGTTGCCACGGATGCTATGGCTGCAGATCCCCAAATTTGAACCGGTGGGGGAAGCAGATGAAGAACAGCCACTTCGCCAACGGGAGGGATGGACGACTAATGGCCTGGTAGCCTCCAATCAGCCAGCTGCTAAGTAACAGTTTTCCAGCAAGTATCAACTAGGGAAGATTCGTTACCACAGAGAAAAAGATTTTTTTTTTAAGACTTACCATAAACTTACACACAGCCGATTGTGGCTGAAACATAGCTACATAAATATCACATTTCTGTGGTTAAACAGAGAAGAATGACAAATTAGACATAACTTGATAGACAGAAAGAACAGTGGGGAGAAAACAACAACTTCCATTTATATAGTGCCTTCAACATAGAAAAACATCCAAGGCATGTCACAGAGGCATAATCAAAAAATTGGACGCCTGAGCCAAAGAAGAAGATATTAGGAAGGGTGATCAAAAGTTCGGTCAAAAAGGTAGGTTTTAAGGAGGGTTTTGAAGGAGGAGAGTGAGGTAGTGAGACAGAGAGGTTTAGGGAGAGAATTTGAGAGTGTGAGGCCTAGGTGGCTGGAGGCATGGTTGCCAATGGTGGGGGTGAAGGGGAGAGGGTGTGTACAGGAGGCTAGAGTCAGAGGAACAGAGAATTGAGGGGGGGGGGGGTCGTTGTAGGGCTGAAGGAGGTTACAGAGATAGGGAGGGGTGAGAACTTTAAACATGACGCTCTGGAGGACCAGAAGCCGATGTAAGTCAGCGAGGGCAGGAGCGATAGGCGAGCGGGACTTGGCGTAGCACAGGATAGGGATTGCAGAGTTTTGGATGAGCTGAAGTTTACAGAGGATGAAGGATGGGAGGGCAGCCAGGAGAGCATTGAATCTGGAGGTAACAAAAGCTTTGGATGAGGAAAACATGTTAAGAGTAGGAAAGCAGAAGAGAAATGAAGAGATCAGTTACCAGTCAGAATCTTTCTACCTTTTAATAGCTTTACATACCCAGGAACCACCAATTTATTCGATGAACTCTGTTTACTCCTTTGAGTTGTAGATCCGAATGGAGCACTTGATGGCTTGAAAATCCGATCTTTTCCCAATTTTTTCTGATATATTCCAGGGCCAGGCGATGGAGTCAGCTGTTGAGAACAGGTTAAAAAAAAACACAACAGAGATGCAGTTCACCAAACGGCAGCACAGACAAATGAAGAGTAGACTCAAGGAAGAAGGAGTTAGGGGAAAACGAAGGGAAGAAGAAAAAAAGAGAATGAGACAGCCACCAAGAGGGAGGCTGAAGAAGTGAGACAGAGAAAAGGGTAATGCAGGTAAAATTATGTTGTAGAGGGTTAAGAAACAGAAATATAAGTAATATATTGTGTAAGAATGTTACAGATGAAGAATGAGGGAGCATTGATTAGGTGAGTTACAGGGATGCACCAAAAAAGGGTCAGATCAATGCAATTAGTGTTTTCTCTTTGATGATCATCATTAAAGGAAACAATGAAGTAAAATGTACTTAAACCTGCAATTGTTGATGTACAATACTGAAACATTGCGAATGATAGTTTAAAATAAGGTTCAACATGTTAGTACGGTCAACAATTAGCGTGGTCAGTTCGGCTAATCAACTAGGCAACTACTGTCTCCAGCAACAAAATGGCTTGAGGGATGTAGGAGCGTGAAGGAGAATCTTTACATTGATGTTGGAATACACTGTGCCATTTGAATGACAGGATACAGGTCCTGCAATTCCCAATCCAGCAGCTTTCTGACCTCAGAAGGAACTGAGCAGAGGCAACATACTCTCCAGCACGCAGGTCCTCGCCTCCCAGCAGCAGCCTCGATAGCAGAATGGGCAGAAGGCTGGCAATATGATACCTGCCTGCCTCCTCAGCCAAGAAACAGTGCCTAGTATAAGAAATCCAAAAGAAGGGAGAAATTTAAGCTGAGGAAAGATACAAAATGATGGTATTGTATAATTGCCTGCTTCAAGCTCTGGTTTGAAGTCTCTTCCCTCTAGTTATTCTAGGCCCGGACATTTTAAGTCGTCAGCAATGTCAAATTATAGAGCACAGGTCACAGTGAAGCATATAAAACACCTCCCCTTTAAATAGCGCTGCGCGAGCGGAGGTCAGTCCGGCTCATGACCCGCGAGGCTGGCGCTGACATCGCCCGCGGCAGCCTCGCAGGGCACAGCCGAATTTCTGCCACGGGACGGTAAGGGGCCACGGCGGGGCAGTAAGGGGTCGCGGCGCACGGCAATAACGTCATCGCTGGCGGCGCAGCGGCCCGGGGCGCTGTCGGGTAGCGCCTCAGCAACACCCCGCCGAATTTCTCGGGAGGCGCTTTTTTTGCCCCCCCCTCCCCACCAGGTGACAAGCCCTTTGCCGGAGGCGCTAACGGCAGGCACAAAGGAGCAGAATTACTAGCCCAAGCTAATGGCCACTAGCAGTAGTGGGGGGAATGTTTCTTTTGTTGAATTTCAGGGTTGAATTTTCTAATCCCCTCAGCCAGCCCGCCACACTTCTTTTTTAAGTATGCTGCCAGATAGTCCAATTATCAACAATATAAAACAGTTAAAAAACAGAATTTCTATTCCTAATTCATCGCGTACCTTAGGCAGAAATCGAACTGATGTCCTTGCTCCTAGCGCATATCCTATTTTACTCTCCGGTTTCTTTTCTAGGTTTACAGTAAAACTGTTTTGCTGCGAAAACAAAATGTAAATGAGCGACCAACTGGAATATATTCAGAACAGCCCGACATTCCAATTTATGTACATGACATACAAATTTAAAGCAAGCAAGTGCTCAGGAAATTGCTGCTGTAGAATATCTTTTGAATAAATCCAAATTTGTTCCTGCTTTGGCAAGTACTGAAGAGTTGAACGTCCTCGCGATTATCTTTTAAGTTTTGTCCATTGTCTTCAAAGAGCAACAAGTTCTTCAATACGTTGATAAGAAGTAATTTTGAAATCAGTCCAGCAGATAGTGGGGTTAAGACGTGCTCTGGTCACTCTGTGTAGTGACATCGAAAATAAGTTGCAAACATCTCTATTGAAATCCTAAACCGATTCTAATAATAAGTTTATGGTTTTTCTAGAAATAGCAAACAAGAAAAGTCTTCACAAAAGGTATTTCCAACATTGCTGCACAGAGCAACCAGAGGAAGCCGCATCACAGTGCAACCACCCACTTCATTCATTTATTTTCTCAAAAAATTTTGTTTTAGAAAAATTCGCTCTTCCCACACGCGCTCTCGGTTTGTCGCACGAGGTGTCTTGCAGGTTCATGCTGTCTGAGAGCGACAGAGTTGCGGTTCCGACCCCCTACTCTCCTGCTCCTCCAATGGGTTTCCATAAACTTTATAGACCTGAAGTTACGGCGGTTTTGACGGCGTACGCACAGCTCGGAAGCCTTCTGAAAGGCCCTGCGAGTTCCGGGTTTCCGCAGACGCTGCGCAGGCACGAAAACCCAGAACTTGCGATGTCAAGTTTCGCATTGACAGATCGTTTGCATCTGCTGCAGAAACACCTTCGCTGGTGCAGAGTGGGGCGATTTGCCCCAATACTGCCCAGCGAATGCCCACAAAACCCTTATGCCTGGTAAAAGCAGGAGTAGGGCCTTCTTTACCAGCGTAAGGGTTAAAATTAAAATAAATTAATTATTAAAACACACATACATTTAATATTAGTTTAGGTAAATTTTGGGCCGTTTTAAAATGTTTACATTTATTTTTCAAAAAATATTTTTTTTAATTTTAAATGCTTAATTAAAGGGTCTTTTAATTAATTTTGAACATGGGAATGTTTATTTTTATTATGTGATGTGAATTCTTCTTTATTTGGGAATTTCTAAAATGCTTATGGGGATTCCATTTACGTACGGAGTCCCCATAAGCATCATAGGAATCCCCCTTTCTGATTGGTTGACCGGGCCCACGTGATCCCAGGGGTGCTTGCGAACCGCGTGTGCCCCTGGGATCCGTGGGCCTTTACACAGGCGTACATCAGCAGGCCCAAGAAGGGAACTCTCCGCCGCTGTGGAGCGAAGTACGGAAATATTTTGCGGGTCGGAGGCGTACTCAGGAGGTACGCCGCCGGCGGAAAATTCAGGGCCTATGTTTATGGGTCACTGGTCAGGGATTTAACCAAAAAAAGTAATACAGCCCACTGTAATCTGCTACACTCATTCGCCCAGTCATCTCCGGTAGAAATGCCCAGATAATCTGAATGGCAGCCCGCTGCCAGCTTGTCTTGAACATCAAATAGGCATTCCCTTCTATTCTGGCTATTAACATTTCAAATAAGTTGCTGAAAAGAGGGTGCTAAGGCTTCCTGGCTTGACCATTACCACTAAGCCCACCCTCACAATGGCACTTTCATGAATAAAATGCCAGCATTTACAATCATTCTCACATTTACATTTATTCTCTTTATGTACCACCACTGATGAAATAAAAAGAATAGTAGCCTCATGCGTACCAAATAGGTGTCATAGTGACCAGGTCCACGATTAGGTGTTCCTGTTATCGGGGGAAATTCATTTCCATGTCGGTCTGGGGCCCAGTGAAGTGGAAACAGCTTTCGTTCAGGAACATCTGTTGGCAAGGACTTCTTTTTCGCTAATCAGATTCAAGGGAAAACATTGGTCCAATTCATTGTTGTGCAACAGCTCAGAAACAGCAATTAATTACTTCATAGTTACCATTTCAGATTAATGAAATGAAAATTCTGAATTCTCTCGGCACTTTTACTAGTAGCTCATGGTTAATATAAAACAAACAAAAGAAAGACTTGCATTTCTATAGCGCCTTTCACGACCTCAAGACGTCCCAAAGCACTTTACAGCCAATGAAGTACTCTTGAATGTGTAGTCACTGTTGTAATGTGGGGAACGTGGCAGTAAATTTGCACACAGCAAGCTCCCACAAACAGCAGTGTGATAATTACCAGATAATATGTGTTTTTTTTAGTGATGTTGATTGAGGGATAAATTTGGCCAGGACACAGGGGATAGCTCCCCTGCTCTTCTTTGAAATAGTGCCATGGGATCTTTTACATCCATCTGAGGAGCAGACGGGGCCTCAGTTCAATGTCTCATCCGTAAAAACAACACCACCGACAGTGCAGCGCTCTCTCAGCACTGCACTGGAGTGTCAGCCTAGATTTTTGTGCTCAAGTCTCTGGAGTGGGGCTTGAACCCACAGCCTTCTGACTCAGGCAATTACACTCAAACTCACTGCCTGAAAGGGTGGCAGAGGCAGAAACCCTCATCGCATTTAAAAAGTACCTGGACATGCACTTGAAGTGCTGTAACCTACAAGGCTACGGACCAAGAGCTGGAAAGTGGGATTAGGCTGGATAGCTCTTTTTCGGCCGAATGGACACGATGGGCCGAATGGCCTCCTTCTGTGCCATAAATTTCTCGGATTCTATTCTATGATTTAAAGAGACCACAGAACGTCGTGTGTGAGAAGTGGGAAGATGTCACACTGGTGTAGTAGGGGGTGCTCTTCTGAGGTTTAGACTGAGGCACATGGTTGGGGCAGAGTAGAGGAAATTGTCCAATTCACCCTTTTATCCTACTAGAAAATGGTTGATGCTGATCCTAGGTACCTTAAATGATAAATGTTCTTTTGCCCAGGACTAACCCTCAGCTTGAGGATCATAGAATTCAGGTGAATTTTTTAAAATTAAAATGACCAATTGGAAATTAGCTCAACCACTCAGCTTTCTGTATCCTATACCACGCAAGGTTCTGCTCATCCACCACCCCTGTCCTCGCTGATCTACATTGGCTGCCGGTCGCCCAAGGCCTTAAAGTTAAAATTCTTATCCTCGTAGCAACATAGGAACAGGAGTAGGCCATTCAGCCCCTCGAGCCTGTTCCGCCATTTAGTTAGATCGTGGCTGATCTGTGTCTCAACTCCGTTTACCTGCATTTGCTCCATATTCCTCGATACCCTTATCCAATAAGAATCTATCAATCTCAATCTTGAAAAAATTCAATTGATCCAGCATCCACAGCCTTTTGGAGGAGCAAGTTTCAGATTCCCACTGCCTTCTGCATGCAAAATTGCGCATACTGATTTCACTCCGAAATGGCCTACCTCTAATGTGAAGATTATTCTGTGTTGTTCTGGATTGCCCCACCAGAGGAAATAGTTTCTCTTTATCTACCCAATCGAATCCCTTTATCATTTTAAACACCTTGATTAGATCACCCCTCAACATTCTAAACTCAAGGGAATACAAGACAAGTTTATGCATCCTGGTCTCGTAATTTAACCCTTTAAGCTCTGGTATAATTCAAGTGAATCTGCGACGTACCCCCTTCCGAGGTCTATTTATCTTTCCTGAGGTTTGGTGCCCAAAATTGAAAAAAAGGAAGACTTGGATTTATATTGCACTTTCACAACCTCAGGATGTCCCAAAGTGCTTTACAGCCAATTTAGTACATTTTGAAGTATAGTCATTGTTGTAATGTAGGAAACGTGGCAACCAATTTTCACACAGCAAGGATCCACTAACAGCAAAGTGATAATGGCCAGAAAATCTGATTTAGTTATGTTTGTTGAGGAATAAATATTGGCCAGGACAACAACAACAACTTGTATTTATATAGCGCCTTTAACATAGTAAAACGTCCCAAGGCGCTGCACAGGAGTATTTTAAGACAAAAAAATTTAACACTGAGCCACATAAGGATAAATTAGGACAGATGACCAAAAGCTTGGTCAAAGAGGTAGGTTTTAAGGAGCGTCTTAAAGGAGGAGAGAGAGGTAGCGAGGCGGAGTGGTTTAGGCAGGGAATTCCAGAGCTTAGGGCCTTGGCAGCTGAAGGCACAGCCACCAAAGGTTGTGCAATTATAATCAGGGATGCTCAGGAGGGCAGAATTAGAGGAGCGCAGACATCTCGGGGGGTTGTGGGGCTGAAGGAGATTACAGAGATAGGGAGGGGCGAGGCCATGGAGGGATTCGAAAACAAGGATGAGAATTTTGAAATCGAGGCGCTGCTTAACCGGGAGCCAGTAGGTCAGGGAGCACAGGGGAGATGGGCGAACGGGACTTGGTGCGAGTTAGGACAAGGGCAGCCGAGTTTTGGATGACCTCAAGTTTACGTAGGGTAGAATATGGGAGGCCAGCCAGGAGTGCGTTGGAATAGTCAAATTTAGAGGTAACAAAGGCATGGATGAGGGTTTCAGCAGTGGATGAGCTGAGGCAGGGGCGGAGACGGGCGATGTTACGGAGGTGGAAATAGACGGTCTTTGTTATGCCGCGGATATGTGGTCGGAAGCTCATTTCAGGGTCAAATATGACACCAATGTTGTGAACAGTGTGGTTCAGCCTCAGACAGATGTTAGGGAGAGGGATGGAGTCGGTGGCTAGGGAATGGAGTTTGTGGCAGGGATGGAAAACAATGGCTTCGGTCTTCCCAATATTTAATTGGAGAAAGTTTTTGCTCATTTAGAACTGTATGTCAGACAAGCAGTCTGACAATTTAGAGACCGTGGAGGGGTAAAGAGAAGAGGTAGTAAGGTAGAGCTGGGTGTCGTCAGCGTACATGTGAAAACTAACGCTGTGTTTTCGGATGATGTCGCCAAGGGGCAGCATGTAGGTGAGAAATAGGAGGGGCCCAAGGATAGATCCTTGGGGGACACCAGAGGTAACGATGCAGGAGTGGGAAGAGAAGCCGTTGCAGGTGATTCTCTGGCTACGATTCGATAGATAAGAATGGAACCAGGCGAGTGCAGTCCCACCCAGCTGGACGACGGTGGAGAGGCGTTGGAGAAGGATGGAGTGGTCAACCGTGTCAAAGACTGCAGAGAAGTCAAGAAGGACAAGGAGGGATATTTTACCTTTGTCACAGTCACAAAGGATATCCTTTGTGACTTTGATGAGAGCCGTTTCGGTACTGTGGCAAGGGCGGAATCCTGATTGGAGGGATTCAAACATGGAATTGCGGGAAAGATGGGCACGGATTTGGGAGGCGACAACACGTTCAAGGACTTGAGAGGAAAGGGAGGTTGGAGATGGGGTGGTTGCCTGCAAGGATGGAGGAATTAAGGGTTGGTTTTTTGAGGAGAGGGGTGATGACGGCAGATTTGAGGGAGAGGGGGACAGTACCTGACTCCAGTACCAGACACCAGTACTCCAGGTGGGATCTGACCAAGGCTCTATACAACTGAAGCATCACTTCCACACTTTAACTCCAACCCTCTTGAGATAAAGGCCAACATTGCATTAGCCTTTTAGATTACTTTTTGTACCTGAGCACTGATTTTGTGTACATGGGCACCTGAATCCCTCAGCTCCTCCACAGCTGTTAGTCTCTCAACATTAAGAAAATATTCTCATTTGTCTTTCTCAGATCCAAAGTGGATGATCTCACACTTCCCCATATTGAACTTCATCTGCCATAGTTTTGCCCACTCACTTAGTCTGTCTATGTCCCTTTGTAACTTCCTGCTCCAATCTACACAACCTACTGTGCCTCCTAACCTAGTGTCATCTGCAAACTTGGATATACAACTCTCTATTCCTTTATCCAAGTCATTGATATATATGGTAGAATCTGAGGCCCCAGTACGGATCCATGGGAAACACTTCTCTCATCCCACCAATAAGAGAATGTTCCCTTTATTCATAACTTTCTGTTTACTACATTACAACAGTAGCTACACTTCAAAAAAAAAAGTATTTCATTGGCTGTAAAGCACTTTGGGACATCCTGAGGTCATGAAAGGTGCATATAAATGCAAGTCCTAATTTACTACCATCCAATTACTAGCCCATGACAGAAGGTCACCTCCAGATTTTCTCATTTTTGCTCATAATCTCTTATCAAATGGTTTCTGAAAGTCCATATAGAAAACATTCAGACACTCCCCTATCCACCATGTTAGTGACCTCCTAAAAAATTCAACTAGATTAGCCAGATATGACCTACCTTTAACAAATCCATGCTGATTCTCTTTGATCAACAGATACTTATCCAAGTGGTCAATTGCTCTGTCTCTGATGATAGATTCCACTAACTTCCCCACAATTGATGTTAAAGCACAGTTACTTGATTTCTCCCTCCCTTCGTAATTAATGGGGTGACATTTGCAACTTTCCAATCCAAAGGCACAATTCCTGAATCTCGAAAGCTTTGGAGATTTATAATTAATACATCTGCAATTTCCTCACCCTTTTCTTTTAATACCCCGTAGAAACCTTCAGGTCCTGGAGATCCGTCCATCTTAAATCCCATTATTTTCTCATTAGCAATTAAAAAAAAACTTATATTAAATCCACTGCATTCTTCCCCTTGACTTATTGTTAGGTTCCCTTGCATCTCTAGTATTTTGTCCTCTTCCACTGTGAAAACGGATACAAAGTACTCATTTAACAAATCTGCCATTTCCTTATATTCCATTATAGCATTCTCTGTACCACATTATTTCTCTTAATATATTTATAAAAGCTGTTAGCTCTAATATCCCTTGTGTTTTTTTCATATTCCCTTTTTATATCACTTATTACTATCTTTATGTTAGTTTTTTGCCTTTTAGAGCTCTCCCAGTCTGCTGGATTTGCACTTTTTAATTGCGTGGTATAAGCCTTTCCTTTTAGCTTGATAATAATGCTCTTCCCTCGTTGGTTGACCATGGTTGTTTAACTCCACAAGTGGAGCCTTTACCTTTTAGGGGGTTTGTACTCATACCAAATACTTCTCACTGTTTGTCTGTAGATTTACCCATTAACAGTTCAGCCTAGTTTACAGTGGGCAATTGATTTCTCATCCCTTTGAGTTTGCCTTACTTAAATTTAAAATGAGTTTGAAGTCACACAACACCAGGTTATAGTCCAACAGTTTTATTTGAAATCACAAGCTTTCGGAGCTGCTGCCCCTTCGTCAGGTGAAGTGAAGGAATACGAATCGGCAAAGCATATATAGACAGAGAACAATGCCTGTGTAGCGTCCGATTTGTATTCCTTCACTTCACCTGACGAAGGAGCAGCAGCTCCGAAAGCTTGTGATTTCAAATAAAACTGTTGGACTATAACCTGGTGTTGTGCGACTTCTCACTTTTGTCCACCCCAGTCCAACGCCGGCATCTCCACATCATAAAATGAGTTTGAGAGTCTTCCTTCTCCCATTCAAACTCAATATCAAATTCAAGTTCATGTTTAAATCTCTTCAAGGCCTCGTCCCGTCCTAAATCTGTAACCTCCTCCAGACCTACAAGGTCACATCCCACACTGTATATTCCTCGGACTCTGGCCATTTGCACATCTGCACCCACCCCTCCTTTGCCAAACCATTGGTGTCCGTGCCTTCAGCTGCATATTCTGGAATTCCTTCGCCTAACCTGCCGCCCCTTCTTTAACACCCTTCTTAAAACCCACCTCTTTGACCAAGCTTTTGGTCACCCCTCCGAATAGCTCCTTCTTTGTCTCGGTGTACGTTTTTCTCGAAATTGTGGCTTTGTGAAGCAGATGAGGATGGTTTTTCAATGTTAAAAACGCTAGATAAATAGAAGCTGTTGACTTAATTTAACAATAGAACAGGAAACTTTTGTGGCAGGGTATCTGTTCAACGTGGAATTTGCTGTAATTGTAACAATAAATTGGTTTGGTGTTGCCATTGCTGGGAGAAAGCTGCCCAAGAACATATGCTCCACCAGAAATGAAACACCCACTCACCAAAGACCATCTGGCTTTTAAACAGTCTACTGTGCTGCATTCATCCGGATTTGAATCAACTGAGTCGTGCTAGGCTCAGGAGGACATAAAGAGAGGAGCTGTAAAGCACCAATGTATTGCTGAGATGCATAGTTCATTTCATGGGAAATCTCAAAACTTAGATCTTTAAATATGTTATTACATGTTCAAAGACGGACAGAAAATTAATATCATTTTCAATACAATATGCACAAGATGATGCACATTTTTTTAAACTTGAACTGTCATTGCCCTTTATTTCTGATAACAAAATTCAGAAATTTATTACGCACATACAACAAATGCAAACAAAATGAAACACTGACAGATATGCAAGAACTGGTAATGGCTGTGACAGTGAATCAGACTGCACAGATTTACTACTCTGCACTATTTTGTAGTTTTCCCCCTCCAGAACTGGATGAATGCCATTGGCCATAATTTAACTAGTTAAGTGGTTGTTAAGGTACTTGAGAAACACAAAATGAGCATAATTGATGGCAAGTTCTGATTGGCCACTAACACTAACAAAATCCTATAGAACAAACATTCCCAGTGGGAAAACGCAAATAATTTCACAGGATCACAAGATTGTTATGGAAGGTCATTCAGCCTATTTTAATTCATCCATACAGAAGCAATCCAACAGCACCCCCCCCCATTGTAGCATCCAATTGTTTCTTACACAGGGACAGGAGTAGGCTATTAAGCCCCTTGAGCCTGTTCCGCCATTTAATGAGGATTGGTTAATGGACAGAAATCAGAGTCGGAATAAACGGGACTTTTTCAGGTTGGCAGGTTGTAACTAGTGGGGTACCACAAGGATCAGTGCTTGGGCCTCAGCTATTTACAATCTATATTAATGACTTAGATGAAGGGACTGAGTGTACCGTATCCAAGTTTGCTGATGATACAAACTTAGGTGGGAAAGTAAGCTGTGAGGAGAACGCAAAGAGGCTGCATAGAGATATAGACAGGTTGACTGAGTGGGCAAGAACATGGCAAATGGACTACAATGTGGGGAAGTGTAGAAAAAACAAAAAAGCAGAATATTTTTTGAATGGTGAGACTAGGAAATGTTTGCACTCAGAGGGACCTGGATATCCTTGTACATGAATTACAGAAAGTTAACATGTAGGTGCAGCAAGCAATTAGGAAAATAAATGGTATGTTGGCTTTTGTTACAAAGGGATTAGAGTATAAGAGTAAAGAAGCTTTCGTACAATTATACAGGGCATTGGTGAGACCACACCTGGAGTACTGTGTACAGTTCTGGTCTTACCTAAGGAAAGACATACTTGCCTTAGAGGGAGTGCAATGAAGGTTCACTAGACTGGTTCCTGGGATGAGGAGATTTCCCTATGAGGAGAGATTGAGTAGACTAGGCCTATATTCCTTAGAGTTTAGAAGAATGAGAGGTGATCTAATTGAAACATATAAAATTCTTAAGGGGGTTGACAGGGTTAATGCTGGGAAAATGTTTCCCCTGGCTGGGGAATCTAGAACACGGGGTCACAGTCTCAGAATAAGGGGTCGGCCATTTAGGACTGAGATGAGGAGAAATTTCTACACTCAACGGGTTGTGAATCTTTGGAATTCTCTATCTCAGAGAGCTGTGGATGCTCAGTCGTTGAGTATATTCAAGACAGAGGTCGATAAAGTTTTGGGAACAAAGGGAATTAAGGGATATGGGGATAGTGCGGGAAGGTGGAATTGAGGTAAAAAAATCAGCCATGATCTTGTTGAATGGCAGGCTCGAAGGGCCAAATGGCCTACTCCAGCTCCTATTTCTTATGTTATTATGTTAATTAGATCATGCCTGATCTGTATCCCAACTCCATTTACCCACCTTTGATCCATACCCCTTGATACCTTACCTAATAAAAATCTATTGATCTCAGTCTTGAAAATTTCAATTGACCCAGCATCCACAGCCTTTTGGGGGGGGGAAAGAGAGTTTCAGATTTACATCACCATTTGTGTAAAAAAGTGCTTTTTCATTTCCCTCCTGAATGGCCTAGCTCTAATGTGCTCCCTTACACAGAATCTATAGTGCAGAAACAGGCCAATCAGCCCAACTGCTCTATGTCGGTGTTTATGCTCCACACAAGCCTCCTCCCACTCTAATTACCTCTTCCCATATCCCTCGATTCCCTTTTCCTTCGTGTACGCATCAAGCCTCGCCTTAAATGCATCAATGCTCTCTGCTTCAACCACTCCACGAGGCAGCGAGTTCCACATTCTCACCCCTCTCTGTGTAAAGAAATTCTTAAATGGTGGTGGCAGAGTTTTTGCCTGCAATAGTCTATCCAGGAGTCTGATCCATGCACCACACCTGAACCCCTAACCTGTCAGTTCCCTCCACAGATGTTGCTGACCTGCCAAGTGTTTCCAGCATTTTGTGTTTTTGTTTTTAAGTTTACTCTGGCATTGTTGCTGGCTGCATCCAGTCCTCTGCTCGAGAAACGGTGGCCCCATCAACCCATTAGTGTAACATAAAAAGCAGGCTGAGAGCGCAAACGTTTTGCTTAAACGTGCTCAGGCAACTTCACAGCTAAGTTACATCCATACGAAGCTGAAAGCGTTTTTGACACAAACCCTACAGTATAAATGCTCTATACATATTTGGCAAAGGGATCCGGAGACATGAGTTCAGATCCCACCACAACAGCTGGGGAATTTAAATCCAGTGAATTAAATATATCTGGAATTTTTTAAAAAGCGAGTATCAGTAATGGTGACCATGAAACTACCAGATTGTCGTAAAAACCCAGCTGGTTCACTAATGCCCTTTAGAGAAGGAAACCTGCCGTCCTTACCCGGTCTGGCCTATATGTGACTCCAGACCTACACCAATGTGGTTGACTCTTAACTGCCCCTCTGAAATGGCCCAGCAAGTCATCAGTTTCTCAAGGGGCAATTAGGGATGGGCAGTAAATGCTGGCTTTGCCAGCGACGCCCACATCCCGCGAATGAATTAAAAAAAAGAACCAGAGGGGCGACGAGGAGAATTTTTTTTTTTTTTTTACGCAGCGAGTTGTTGTGATCTGGAATGCGCTGCCTGAAAGGGTGGTGGAAACAGATTCAATAGTAACTTTCGAAGGGGAATTGAATAAATACATGAAAAAGAAAAAAAAAATTGCAGGGCGATGGAGAAAAAGCAAAGGAGTGGTACCAATGGGCTAGCTCTTTAAAAAAAAAGGGCCAGCACAGGTACGATGGGCTGAATGGTCCACTTCTGTGTTTATAAGATTCTATGAAATTCCATAACAAACCTCAAGACCTTAAATTCCAGTACTCCAAAATTAGAAATAAGGAATCGTTCCCTTTGAATCCACCAAACTGCAGTCAGGACGTATTAAAAAAGAGATTTCCCCTGCTCCTGGATGGCTGGCAGCTCTAAACGTTTCCCCCCACGAAGACTCAGTTCCCTGCACTCACACAGGACGCACTATTTTTTTTAAACTATTTTCAATTCCTGCCTCCCACCCTCCCCCTCTATTGTTAGATTGCTCGGCGAAGACACTTTAGTGGCGGCGCGCTCCGCTCACCTGTCCATCTCGGAGCCATGCCGAAACACTGTTACTCTGCGTTGCCACCGGTTACCCAGTGTTTACCTGCAACCGCCTGCAGCACGCATGCGCTTGGCATTTGGCAGCCAGCCCGCCGCCCTGTCCCAACAGCAAGAAGACACCTTCCCTCGAGAGGCCCACTTAGCCCCCGAAAAGAAAACTGACTCCCACACAGATGTGGTGTAAATGTCAGTGAAGCAGAGGGGACCTGTGAACAGCGCAATATTGACGCACTTTCCAAAGTCATTCAGACATGGTGAAGCTGTAATCATATCATAGAATCCGAGAACAGCACTGCACAGAAGGAGGCCGTTCGGCCCATCGTGCTTTGAAAGAGCTCTCCAATTAATCCCACTCCCCTCGAATGGTCATGGATAAATTCTGTACATGGAAGAATTTTGAATATAAGCACAAGGGGTCACATTGACAAATTAAGGACAGCAAAAGACTATGGGAAATGCAGGAGGAACTTTCATTTTTACAAAAAGGGTGCTCGGTCTGTGGAACCGATTATTACACTGGTGGTGGAACAAGAAATCTTAATGGGCTTTAAGGAGGAACGAGACAAGTTCTCGTCAACAAATAGGATTCAGGGTTATTAGAAATGAACCAAGGATTTACAGTGGATAGGTGGGTTAGATGGACTGAAATCTTCTCCTGCCTGAAACCATTGTTACACATTTGCTAGATGTGAGATGCGTCTGCGCACACTCTGAGGCCGAACTCTAAACCATTGTCAACACCTTCACTGAAGTGTACGAGAGCATGGGCCTTACACTAAACATCCGTAAGACCTTTGTCCTCTACCAACCTGCTCCCGCCACACAGTACTGCTCCCCAATTATCAAAATCCATGATGAGGCCTTGGACAACGTGGACCACTTTCCATACCTCGGGAGCCTACTGTCAACAAGGGCAAACGTCGATGAAGTCCAACACCGCCTTCAGTGTGCCAGTGCAGCCTTCGGTCACCTGAGGAAGAGAGTGTTTGAAGACCAGGACCTCAAACCCAGCACCAAGCTCATGGTCTACAGAGCAGTAGTGATACCCGCCCTCCTGTATGCTTCAGAGACATGGACCATGTACAGCAGGCACCTCAAAGCACTGGAGTGGTACCACCAATACTGTCTCTGCAAGATCCTGCAAATCCATTGGCAGGATAGGCGTACCAACATCAGTGATCTTGCTCAGGCCAACATCCCCAGCATCGAAGCTTTGACCACGCTCGATCAGCTCTGATGGACGGGCCACATCGTCCGCATGCCCGATACGAGACTCCCAAAACAAACGCTCTACTCGGAGCTCCGACACGGCAAGAGAGCCCCAGGTGGGCAGAGGAAACGCTTCAAGGACACCCTCAAAGCCTCCTTGAAAAAATGCAACCTCCCCACCGACACCTGGGAATCCCTGGCCCAAGACCGCAAAAAGTGGAGGAGAAGCATCCAGGAAGGCGCCGAACACCTCGAGTCTCTTCGCCGGGAGCAAGCAGAAGCCAAGCGCAAACAGCGGAAGGAGCGCACGTCAACCCAAGCACCCCAACCACCGTCTGCCCCACCTGTGACAGAGACTGTAGGTCTCGCAATGGACTCATCAGTCACCTGAAAACTCATTTTTAGTGTGGAAGCAAGTCATCCTCGGTTCCAAGGGACTGCCTAACAGTGAGAGAAATGTTGAGTTTACAATGTAGAGAAGACACTCCCTCCGAGACACCCTAGTCCACTCCTCTATCACCCCCAGCACCCCTTCCCCTTCACCCGGCACCTTCCCGTGCAAGCGCAGGAGATGCAACACCTGCCCTTATACATCCCCCCTTCCCACTCTCCAGGGCCCCAAACACCCCTTCCAGGTGAAACAGCGATTTACTTGTACTTCTTGCAATCTAGTATACTGTATTCGCTGCTCACGATGTGGTCTCCTCTACATTGGGGAGACCAAACGCAGATTGGGTGACCGCTTTGCGGAACACCTCCGTTCAGTCCGGAAGGGTGACCCCGAGCTTCCGGTCGCTTGTCATTTTAATTCACCCCTCCACGCTCACTCAGACCTCACCGTCCTCGGCCTCTTGCATTGTTCCACGGAAGCGCAGCGTAAGCTCCAGGAACAGCACCTCATCTTCCGTTTAGGCACTTTACAGCCTTCCGGACTCAATATCGAGTTCAACAATTTCAGATCATAACCCCGTCCCCTACCACATATGTATACATTTTATCCACTCTTTTGGTCCGTGCCTTTTTCCTTTTTTTCTCTCTCTCCCCCCACGGCAGCTGTCTCTGATTCTGCCAGCATTTCACACCTTACCTTTTGTTTCTCAACCTGTCCCATTACCATCTCGTCTTGCCTTGAGCATCTCTTAATGTCTCTACTCACTAAAGACCATCCCTTTTGTTCTTTTATTCCTCCCCCCAGCCTCCCCCTTGCATTTTTATCTGTTTATTTCTTGCTCTCTCAGTTCCGACGAAGGGTTTCGACCTGAAACGTTAACTCTCTTTCTCTCTCCACGGATGTTGCCTGGCCTGCTGAGTTTTTCCAGCGTTTTCTGTTGTTACTCCTGTTCTGAACTCTTTCCAAATGGATTCATAAGAGATAGAACAGCAAAAAAAAACTCTCCAGCGTAAATAAAGAGGTGGGCTAGTGCTGACACCAGAACATCCTTCACATTAATACTTCTACCCACGGTACAAATGTAAGACACAGAAATGTGAGAAAATAACGAGAGATGTCCATTATTGAGGAATAATAATTGAGAGTAACAGGACATGAAAAAGCTAGGGAGAAGAAAAACCAATTCAGCTCATGGACTCATCCCTTTAGTATTCCAATTCATCCAGACTGGCACCCACCTGCATGTTGCACTCCCCTAATGTCATTAACTCTGCTACCTTACCTGGTAGATCATTCCAAATGTTTACCACCCTTTATCACAAAAGTTGATCTATTTGTCCCGCCACCTTAACTTCTGAGTTAATAATTATCTGTTGTAGGAACTTTAGAGGCAGTGCATGGTTCCTCCAGTGCCACAGTCTCATCGACTACAACAAGCATAAAGCTACAGAGACACTGACCTACTGAGTCCAAAAATGGGGAGAGTACTTGGTTTAATTGGTAAGTATGGTTTTTTTTTAAATCAAGAAAATTGATCAAAACTATACACTTAATCTTTCAATTATATAGGATAGAGTTAATGCAGTAATGTGTTGAGATATATTTGCTATAAACTAAAGACATTAAATACTAAAGTGTTGAGCTGTGATTTAATTGCTATACTGTGTGTTAAGTATTGTGTACCTGCTGTTTACTGAAGTTCAATAACATTCTTTTTATTTTTAAAATGAAACCGTTAATCCTATATACTATGAAACATGATGCATACATCATGGCCTCGAAGTCTGATTGCCCTCAAAAGCAGGTGCGCAGAGGGTGGGGCGTGCACTGCACGCGCCTGTTAGTAGTAACTTAAGCAGCACGTAATATTCATGCTACCTGTTAATTATGTCATGAAGGTGTGCAGCCACCACTACTCACACCACACATTGGCTGCACGCCTATCGGGGAGGCCAGATATCGGGTATCTATGACGCCACTTAACGGCATCCAGCACCTCTTAAAGGGGAGGTGCATTCTGGCTGCAGAGAAGAAGGAAGCTAATCCTGAAGAAATGATTGAAGGAGGTTTTGAGCAGGCTCCAAGATGCTTAGATGCTGCACTGAAGGCCCTTGTGCAGGCAGTGGAGCAGTGGAGGGACATCCTCTTCTCTCCCCAGACATCTTCCGTGCCGAGTGGGACGAAATCGCTAAGCATATCAATGCCAGGAGGATTGCATTCAGAATATGGCTGCAATGCCATAAGAAATTCGATTATCTAACTAGAGCTGTTAAGGTAAGAAGATTGCTCTCATACTCTCTGCTCAGAGCTGCACAACTTGCACCCTCATTAATTACAACACTGACAGCACTCACAAGACTCCCCTCCCGCTACCCTTCACTCTCCTACAATCGCTGCACCACACTTCATTACACCTCCTTCTCCTCATATTTACACACTAACCACTATTACAACCTTTACTTACCCACAACTCAGATCTCACACACAGGCTACCAGCTATTCTACCATGACAGCCACATTCTCCAAACACCTCACAAGACTCTCACTAACACACTCCCTTCTTCCTTGCAGGAGAAGATGGCACACAACATCAGGCAACAGGCTCTAACTGGAGGAGGAAGAGCCCGCCTGCAGACCCTCTCCCCCTTGAAGAGAGCATGCTGGTCATCGTGACCAGGGGCAGAGTGGAGGCCATGGTGACTGGCATCACTGGGGAAGTCACACAGGGTTTTATTTATTCCTCTTTGTTTCTTTTGACTTTAGATGTTTTCAACACCCACTTCTTTCTCTTTGCTCTCCCTTCACACAACAAGCTAACCCTTATCCCTCTCTTTCATTTCAGCTGCTGAGAATGTCGCTGCCCCTCAGCCAGTCAAGGAAGAGGTGCCCAGCCTTCCAGAAGATGAGCAATCACTCGATCTGCCTCTCACAAGCACCAGCTCAGATACTGGCACCACGTGGACTTGAGAGGGTAGAGTAGAGGAGGTATCTGCACATGGTGACTCACTAGTCATGTGCACAGGAACTAGGGCAGGGTGATGAGATGCCGCAGGTGCGAGCTCACCGGTTCTGCTGCAGAGGATGCAGATGCAGACTGAGGGTCCAGGCTACCGAAAAAGGCCAATGGGCATATACCAGGAAACGTTAGGTGCACTGAGCAGCATGTCAGAGAATTACATAGGATTACATAGGATATATGGCACAGAAACAGGCCATTCGGCCCAACCAGTCTATGCCGGTGTTTATGCTCCACTCGAGCCTCCTCCCGTCTTTCCTCATCTAAATCTATCAGCATAACCCTCTATTCCCTTCTCCCTCAGATGTTTGTCCAGCCTCCCATTAAATGCATCAATACTAATCACTTCAACCACTCCCTCTGGTAGCGAGTTCCACATTCTCACCACTCTTTGGGCAAAGAAGTTTCTTCTGAATTCCCTATTGGATTTCTTGGTGACTATCTTATATTGATGGCCTCTAGTTATGCTCTTCCCCACAAGTGGAAACATTCTCTCTCTATCCACTCTATTAAAACCTTTCATAATTTTATAGACCTCTACTCAGCCTTCTTTTTTCCAAAGAGAAAAAGAGACCCAGTTTGCACACATTGTCGCGGAGCATGGAGGAGTCCAGCTCCAACTTGGCTCAAGGCTTTGCATAGAGACCATTCTGTCCAACATAGTCAGATCCTTCAACATCACAGTGGAACCCACCACGGTGGAACCTCTTGTGACAGCTCCAGCAGACTCCATGCCAGCACAAACTGCTGCCATGGAAGCTCATAGGGCTACTGTGAGGGGGAGAAAACAAGTGGCTGCTATTCACTCGAAGGTAACTACCCTCATTACCAAAAACATACAAATTAGCTGCATAGATTTAGTGCCAGTTCAGGAGATGGCACTTTTTCTGGTCAATCAAATTATTCATCAAATATTACAGCTGCACAACAAATCTTTTATAATTCGAAAATCTATTGTATTCTACACTAGAGAATGAATCACTTCTTTAAATAAACTTCATGCATGTTTTCATGCTTGTTTTTAAGATTATTTTCCTTTTTTTTTCCTAGTGGGGTTCATCCTGTTGTCCCAACTACAATTGGGTAAGTCACAGTATTACTGCCAGATAATTTTGAACAAAGGTGGAAGGTGAGTAGCTTTATTACTATTTTTTATTTTCTGTTTTTAGGCACGACTTACAAACTGATTTGTTATTTCACAAACTGGGCCCAGTACAGACAAGGAATAGGCAAGTTTATGCCTGAAAACATCCCTCCTTGCCTGTGCACCCATCTAATCTACGCATTTGCTATGATTGATAATCACCACAAGCTGATGACCAAGGAATGGAATGACGAAGCTCTTTACATGTCATTCAATGGTCTCAAAAAACAGTGAGTAGACATGTATTTCTCATCAGTTCATTTGTGTGCTGCAGGATTTCCCACTCTATGGTTATCATGCATTAAAAACAACAGCTAAATCTTACCCAGCCCACCCACCTGCAACTTTCTCCCCATCTCTCGTAAAGGTACTAACCATTGGCATTGTTTGGTGCAGACCTCCAGTATATCACCTAATTGTCCACTCTTCATGTGTGATTCCATACAGTGGCTCGCTAATTGACTGTTAAAGGGTCTCACAGCTGATTCTAATGCTGTTCCCACAAGATGTCCATGTACATACATTTTCCAACAAGAGTCACTGAATGGCAATTAGAAGATGGAACCTGGTCCAATTGTTTTCCCCTTCCTATTCCAAGGAAGAGGCGGTCAATTGGACTGTTTCCAAATGCTGTCCCAGCTGAGATCAGATAACTCAGCAGAGAACATGAATAAACCCTGGCCCCTCCTAATGTGTATGACTTCACCCAGCTAAGGGGTAAAGAAAGAAATATTTCTTCATGAAATTCACTGTTAGACTTAAATGTAATTTTTGTTGACGTTTCACAAAATAATGGCAAAACGTGCGAGGGCTACAAGGGTGGAGGTGCTGCTAGATCTGTTTTTGAGTAATGAAGCAGATCAGGTAAATGTGGACAAACACCTTTGGCCTCGTCACCTCAATATGATAAGACTTGAGGTCTAACGAGAAAGGGAAAAAGTCAGTACACAAATGAGAACAGCTGATTGGCTGAGGGCAGATTCTAGAAAGATAAGGCGCAAGTTAGCTGAGGTGAAGTGGAAGGAGAAATTGGCAAACAAGACTGTAGAGCAACAGTGGGATTAAAAAAAAAATTAGATCGCAAAGTTATAGAACAATTATATTCCATTAAAAAAGACGGTAACTACGAATAGTTTTAGGATGCCATGGATAAATAAAGAGGTTAGAAGAGGGCCCATAAGGACTATAAGAATAATAATGAAAAATCTAAAGGAGAATTTGAGATAATAAGAAAAGAGTTTAAGAGCAGGATAAAGAAAGCTAAGATGGCGTACAAGGAAAATAATTTTTTTTTAAATCAAAAGGAACAGTAAAGTATTTTCCAAGTATATCAGTAAAAACCAAATTGTTAAAAGCAAGATAGGACGACGAAGAGGAGAAGATTGTCAAGTTGTAGATGATGATCAAAAAATGACTGAGGTACTTAATAAGTATTTCTCCTTGATCTTTAATAAAGAGAAGAATATCGATGAGGAGGTGAATCCTGAGGCAGTTGAGAGCAAGACGAGGTGTATTTATAATGAAAGGATAAAAGGAAAATTTTAGATAAATTGGTTAGGCTAAAGGAAGACAAAGTGCCAGAGCCTGACAGGATAAATCCTACAATTTTGAGAGAGGAGATTGCCAAAGCCCTAGTTAATATAACCCCGATGTTAATTTACGAGCGGGTTTGGGGCACGCAGGGTGTGGGATGGGCGGGAAAACCCCACGGACCATTTTAACTTCGGGTACTCATTTGAATTATTCTGAACTGTCTCCTGCCCGAAGCTGGCAGGAATGCCCTCAAGGCCAGCAGGTGGGAGCGGGAATTTGCGGGGGAACCAGACGCCACCAGGGCATAAGTTTACGGCTGGAGTGGGGATGCCGTGGCTGGGAGAGGGATGGAAGGCCCGGACTGGGGAGGCCCAAGAATTCCGTGCAGCACCTAGGGTTGCACTCCTGCTCCTCACAGCCCACAAGGAATCCTCACAGAAATTATTAAAAAAATGCCTTACCTTGACCTCTTCTGGGTTCTCTGCCAGGTTTTGCTGGTAGCTTTGGCGCAGTGTTAAAATTCAATTCTAAAATTCTCATCTTTGTTTTCAAATCCCTCCATGGCCTCGCCCCTCCCTATCTCTGTAATCTCGTCCAGCCCGACAACCCTCCAAGATATCTGCGCTCCTCCAATTCCGGCCTCTTGCGCATCCCCAATTTTAATTGCTCTGCCATTGGCAGCTATGCCTTCAGCTGTCGAAGCCCTAAGTTCTGGAATTCTCTCCCTAAACCTCTCCGCCTCTCTACCTCTCTTTCATCCTTTAAGATGCTCCTTAAAACCTACCTCTTTGACCAAGCTTTTGGTCACCTACCCTAATATCTCCTTATGTGGCTCGGTGTCAAATTTTGTTTGATAACGCACCTGTGAAGCGCCTTGGGACATTTTACTACATTAAAGGTGCTATATAAATACAAGTTGTTGTTGTTGTGTGGGAGTCCCTATTTCTCCAGTTACAATCACATCAAGGCGCTGATGGCATCATCGGACAGTGACTTTTGAATGTTAAGTAGGCCTCTGCCTGCCTGAGGCGGGCTTCCCCCCCCCAAACAATTTTTGTGCCGAGTTAAAATAGCACGGGCAGGAACGAGCGTGAACCACCCAACAAAGGCTGGCTAAAGGGGTGGAAAGGTTGTGAATTAAGCCATCAGGGAAGGTCTTTGCAGTGGATGCTACAAATGGAGTCAAAAGGCCCATTTCTGCATGGAGAATTGATCAATTTAGTGCGAAGCCAGATAAGTGAAACATGACAAGGGTTGTCAGGACTGATGTGGGACAAATTTTGTTTCAGTACCGCACCAATTTACAGTGTAAATGAGGCGGTAGTGGATAACAATTTTTTCTTTAAAGCTCTCGCTGAAATTACACCCGAGGTCCATCCAATTTGATTTTTGAGTAAAATTCGAAATGGGCGGCCAGCACTCCCGTCTGAAGCAGGCAGGAGCCTCCTTTAAATAATTAAATTGGGGCCTTACGCTGGTTGTAGGACCCAGACGCAATCTTCAGGTACCAATGGGCAGATGGTGCGCCACACACAATTCACCCAGTGGTAACGGATGTAGAGCAGCCTAACCAGTGGTCCTTAAAGTGACTGCTTCCGAATGCTCATCCTGGCCCCACAAATATCTTTCCACCCACTGCCGGAGCACACACCACCAAAATAGGTTTTAAGGAGCGTCTTAAAGGAGGAAAGAAAGGTAGTGAGGCGGAGAGGTTTAGGGAGGGTATTCCAGAGCTTAGGGCCATGGCAGCTGAAGGCACGGCCACCAATGGTGGAGTGATTATAATCAGGGATGTTCAAGAGGCCAGAATTGGAGGAGCTCAGATATCTCAGAGGATTGTGGGGCTGGAGCAGATTACAGAGATAGGGAGGGGCGAGGCCATGGAGGGATTTGAAAACAAGGATGAGAATTTTAAAATTGAGGCATTGCTTAACCGGGAGCCAATGTAGGTCAGCGAGCACAGGGGTGATGGGTGAACGGGACTTGGTGTGAGTTAGGACAAGGGCAGCAGAGTTTTGGATGACCTCAAGTTTACAGAGGGTAGAAAATGGGAGGCCAGCCAGGAGTGCGTTGGAATAGTCAAGTCTAGAGGTAACAGAGGTATGGACGAGGGCTTCAGCAGCAGATGAGCTGAGGCAGGAGCTGAGTCGGGCAATGTTACGGAGGTGGAAATAGGCCGTCTTAGTGATGGGGCGGATATATGGTCGGAAGCTCATCTCGGGGTCAAATATGGCACCAAGGTTGCAAACAGTCTGTTTCAGCCTCAGACAATTGCCAGGGAGAGGGATGGAGTCAGTGGCTAGGGAACGGAGTTTGTGGCGGGGACCGAAGACAATGGCTTTGGTCTTCCCAATATTTAGTTGGAGGAAATTTCTGCTCATCCAGTACTGGATGTCGGACAAACAGTCTGACAATTTAGAGACCGTGGAGGGGTTGAGAAAGGTGGCGGTGAGGTAGAGCTGGGTGTTGTCAGTGACATGTGGAAACTGACACTGTGTTTTCGGATGGTGTTGCCGAGGGGCAGCAGCATGTATATGAGAAATAGGAGGAGGCCAAGGATAGATCCTTGGGGAACACCAGAGGTAATAGTGCGGGAACAGGAAGAGAAGCCATTGCAGGTGATGTTCTGGCTATGACTAGATAGATAAGAATGGAACCAGGCAAGAGCAGTCCCACCCAGCTGGACGATGGTGGAGAGGCATTGGAGGAGGATGATGTGGTCAACCGTGTCAAAGGCTGCAGACAGGTCAAGAACGACGAGAAGGGATAGTTTACCATTGTCCAGTCGCATAGGATGTCATTTGTGATAAGAGCCATTTCGGTACTGTGGCAGGGGCGGAAACCTGATTGGAAGGATTCAAACATGGAGTTCCGGAAAGGTGGGCACGGATTTGGGAGGCGACAACACGTTCAAGGACTTTGGAGAGGAAAGGGAGGTTGGAGATGGAGCAATAGTTGCAAGGTCGGAGGGGTCAAGGGTTTTTTTTTTGAGAGGAGTGATGATGGCACATTTGAAGGAGAGGGGGACAGTACCTGAGAAAAGGGAACTGTTAACAATATCAGCTAACATGGGAGCCAGGAAGGGAATTTGAGTGGTCAGCAGTTTAGTTGGAATAGGTTTGAGGGAGCAGGAAGTGGGTCTCCTGGACAAGATGAGCTCGGAGAGGGCATGAGGGGAGATAGGAGAGAAACTAGAGAAAGATGGGAGTTCAGGGTAAGGGCAGGATGGAACCTTAGAGAAAGTTTGGCCCAGTGGGCTAGGGGAAGGGAGGGAAG
>CM059441.1:15315014-15317514 GCA_030390025.1 Squalus acanthias | reverse complement strand
TCTCGCTCCCTCTCTCTCTCGCTCCCTCTCTCTCTCGCTCCCTCTCTCTCTCTCCCTCTCTCTCTCTCTCGCTCTCGCTCCCTCGCTCCCCTACTCTCTCGCTCCCTCTTTCTCTCTCTCGCTCCCTCTCTCTCTCTCTCTCTCGCTCCCTCTCTCTCGCGCTCCCTCTCGCTCCCTCTCTCTCTCTCTCTCTCTCGCTCCCTCTCTCTCTCGCTCCCCCTCTCTCTCTCTCGCTCCCTCTCTCTCTCTCGCTCCCTCTCTCTCTCGCTCCCTCTCTCTCTCGCTCCCTCTCTCTCTCGCTCCCTCTCTCTCTCGCTCCCTCTCTCTCTCGCTCCCTCTCTCTCTCTCCCTCTCTCTCTCTCTCGCTCTCGCTCCCTCGCTCCCCTACTCTCTCGCTCCCTCTTTCTCTCTCTCGCTCCCTCTCTCTCTCTCTCTCTCGCTCCCTCTCTCTCGCGCTCCCTCTCGCTCCCTCTCTCTCTCTCTCTCTCTCGCTCCCTCTCTCTCTCGCTCCCCCCTCTCTCTCTCTCGCTCCCTCTCTCTCTCTCGCTCCCTCGCTCTCTCTTTCTCGCTCCCTCGCTCTCTCTCTCGCTCCCTCGCTCGCTCTCTCTCGCCCCCTCGCTCTCTCTCTCGCTCCCTCTCTCTCTCTCGCTCCCTCTCTCTCTCTCTCTCTCGCTCCCCTCTCTCTCTCTCGCTCCCTCTCTCTCTCGCTCCCTCTCTCTCTCGCTCCCTCTCTCTCTCGCTCCCTCTCTCTCTCGCTCCCTCTCTCTCTCGCTCCCTCTCTCTCTCGCCCTCTCTCTCTCGCTCCCTCTCTCTCTCGCTCCCTCTCGCTCCCTCTCGCTCTCTCCCTCGCTCCCTCTCTCTCTCTCTCGCTCCCTCTCTCTCTCGCTCCCTCCCTCCCTCCCTCCCTCTCTCCCTCCCTCTCTCTCTTTCTCCCTCCCTCTCTCTCTTTCTCCCTCCCTCTCTCTCTTTCTCCCTCCCTCTCTCTCTTTCTCCCTCCTTCTCTCCCTCTCTCTCTCTCGCTCCCTCTCTCTCTCTCTTGCTCCCTCTCTCTCTTTCTCGCGCTCCCTCTCGTTCTCGCTCCCTCCCTCTCTCTCGCTCCCTCCCGCTCCCTCCCTCCCTCCCTCCCTCTCTCCCTCCCTCTCTCTCTTTCTCCCTCCCTCTCTCTCTTTCTCCCTCCCTCTCTCTCTTTCTCCCTCCCTCTCTCTCTTTCTCCCTCCCTCTCTCTCTTTCTCCCTCCCTCTCTCTCTTTCTCCCTCCCTCTCTCTCTTTCTCCCTCCCTCTCTCCCTCTCTCGCTCCCTCTCTCTCTCTCTCGCTCCCTCTCTCTCTTTCTCTCGCTCCCTCGCTCCCTTGCTCCCTCTCTCTCTTGCTCTCCCTCTCTCTCACTCCCTCTCTCGCGCTCTCTCTCGCTCCCTCCCTCTCTCTCGCTCCCTCTCTCTCTCTCGCTCCCTCTCGCTCTCTTGCACTCTCTTTCTCCCTCTCTCTCTCTCTCGCTCTCTTTCTATTTCTTACACTCTCTCTTTGACTCTCTCCAGGAATTGAGTTCTTGAATCATTTTCTTTTTGTTCGGGACATGTTGGTGTTAATATTTGTAATAAAGTGAGAACAAGACCCATAAGGCTGGACTGAAGGAAGGCAATCGGATGGTGGTAGAAAGGACGGTGGTGATAATGATTGTGGGACTGCTGGCGTATTGAGGATAGGAGGGATGGTTCTTGTGAAGCTGCTCTCTAAGAGCTCTGCAGCTCGGGGCATTCGAGGTTGATGTTGCTCCTGCTCTCCCTCCTCTTTGTGTTGCTCCACTTCCTCCTCCTCCACTTCTTTCTGCCCAGGTGGTGGTAAAGGCTGGTCCCTCATTATCGCAAAGTTATGCAGCATGTAGCGCATAGCCACACATCTGGATACACGCTCAGGGTTGTACTGCAAAGCTCCTCCCAAATGGTCCAGGCAGTGGAAGTGTTACTTGAGTGTGCCAGTGATCTTATTACAATTGAAATTTATATGGGATACATTTTTACCACAACGACTGTATTCCGGAGTCCACATGACGAATGCATGCTTACATATCGCAACATAGCTGCGCAAATGGGCATCTCATTGCCTGAAATATATGGACTGGATCTCTTGGACATACTTACATGAATGTTCTATTATATGGTGCCACGTCAATATTGTAGCATTCATTCATCCACTTGACAATGTCAAATTATTTGCATTACCTTAAAAACAGACACTCATTTGCTTCCGACCCTGAATTACTCTGTCGTCCTGATTTCAACCTAACCCACCTTCAGTGGGTTCAGGTCAGACGCCTGTTTTACACCCCACCCAATTTTATGTCCGGTTGACTTCAATGGAGCGTAAAATCGGGCGTGGTGTAAAATGGGTGTCCAACCCAAACTTGTCCCATTCCCGTTGGGTAGGGTAGGTTAGATTTGGGGACTCCAGCCCTGGCAAATGTCTGAGGCTGAACCAGACTGTTCGCAATCTTGGTGTCATATT